>JAPMOR010072366.1:14728-58885 GCA_026543865.1 Argiope aurantia
ATTAGAATTCCGTTTCTATAACAAAACTTAAATTGCCGGTTTATTGACAAATACATTCTTTTAATAGATATCATGTATGGGATACTAAGAATAGGGAAGAAATATATTTTCACACAAATATTTCAAGGTTTTATGCTGGAAAAAGAAATTGCTTTTTTTCTAATTCAAAAATGCTATATTACTGCATGACATTTTGATATAATAATTAACAATATTAAAAATCTAAAATTTGAGGAAACATTTTTAGGGCAGTAAACAAAAATTACAGCTCGAAAATCTCATTTAAAACTATTCTCCAAATATTTGCTTGTTAGTAACATTTTTTTGCGAAAAAAAAATGAATGAAAAAAAGCAGTATCACATTGAAGGAGTTTAAAAGGATAGATGTTCCTGACCAGCTCGAATAATAAGTGGATTTTCGTATGGGGAAAAATCACAATTTTCCTTTAAATATGGCTAAATTTAATTTTGAATTCAAATACAGTTCACAGCATACAACATAAATAACTCAAACTACGTAATTTTTTTTAATTATTACGTTACAGGTAAATCATAGATTTTGCGAACATAAGAAAATTGCGTCTCAAGTAAAAAAGAAATTAAATATTTTTTGAAAAACTGAAATTTTAATTCATTTAACTATCCTTTATATAACAATTAAATTTATTCCCAAATATCAACATTATTCACCCAATTGTGCCTCTTGAATGAACGGTTATTTCAGAGCTTTAAGGAAAACCCGGATCTTAATGTAAAAAAGACTTCATCCCAATTTTGCTGTTACCAGTGAATTTAAATTTTGTTCTTTAACCCTTTTCATAACCAATAAAAGAAGTGCTCAATGTTGTGATCAAACAAAGCAGCAAGAATTAATAGAAAATGCCCGCGCATTCTTGAACAAAGAGTACATTCTAATGAACGTCAATTACATTTAATGCAACAGATGTGACTTACAAACTTATCTGATAAAGATCCGTCACAGGCGAATAATTCCAAAGAGAAGAATGCATCATTAATATTTTACGAAGTGTTAAATATTTTCTTTACAACTATGTAAAATGATTAGAACATTCTAAACCTACTGCAATAAACTTAAATTGGAAGCTAAAAAATGTGAAATTTTTAATATTTTTTGATGAAATGTAATCAGTACTTTTTCCATTTATAATTGGGCTATTAATGACAAGCATTTAACCGAGATTTCATGGTTGGAAGGTACCGAAAATGAGGCAGCTTCTCTTTAAAACCACACTGAAAGATGTCGACTTTCTTTTGGAAGTCTTAACTAAAATTTACTGAAATAAAAAGCCTTTTCGTTTAAATACAAAAACAATAAAAAGAAACTCCAAAGAATACATTAAAAAATTAAGGCTTTTAAAGTAATTAAGATCCAATGGGAGATGACCAATTTTCGCAAAAATCGGTCAGTTCCGAATTAATTTCATATTATCTGCTGAATATGAAGTATCCAAACGGCAATACTTAAAAACTGAAGACATATAGTTAATCAAAGGAATTTGAAACAGTTTTCACCCTATCTTACCTTCGCTATATCAGAAGATGCTTCGTGCATTTGCTTTGAAGAGTTAAATAGTTGGTGTTCTTTTTTCTTATCTCTGGACTAAATTTCAAATTTAGAACAAGAATATTTTTCAAGTGTGGGACTGGGCATCAAAATTCCTCACCAAAACGCAATACTCCCGAAGTTACTTTTGCTGATGTATTTTCATTGAAAAGGATTTGTCCACTATCAATTTTTGTATTGTTTTAAAAGGTCAGAATGTGTCAGCATTCTTGCATGGCTTTTGAATGTCCAGGATAAAATACATTTGAATCTACATATTCATCAAACATTCTTATCGAAACATAAGCAGCACTCTTTTTTTTCCTTTAAATCACTTATTTAACTGATATAGTATTCAACATTCTTTTTATTTCGATTATAAAAACTACAATAAAATAAGATTCCTAATTAATTAAGATTAAGAAAATCTTGATCCACTATTTTAATGATTTTTTAATTAAAACTTTCATACCTCCTAATTTTATACTGTTAATTCTTGTGAACATTCATTATGAAAATTATTGTTTTAAATTTTACTAGATGATTGAGAAAAATAAATAAAGCTGCGCCTGAACCAATTCATGCATTGAAATTTATTACTCCAATTTACAATGGAGAAGGAAAATTGAGGTACTTCGCTATATCTAGAAAAATAACCGAGTAAAGTCTTATTCAAGTGACATAATACGCATTTATTGCTATGTATATGATAAAATACTCAAAAATTTGAAAAGAAAAAAAAACTAAATGGAGAGAAAAAAATCAATTTCAAGTGTCATTTGCAGAAACCTTACATCTGTCATCATAAAGAAAAATCTAACTTTTAAAATATTAAAAAAACGGATTTAAATATGAATAAAAGTATGCCAAAAAGAAACGCTAGTGAAGGGTTCTCTTTATATTCCAATATAACTTCCCTTTAAATCTTTCAGAGATGGTTTGAAACTTATATTTAGGACAGTATCAGAGGAGGCACTTTTTATAATTCTTTTGAATTGCCTATTGCAATAGAAAGGATCACGCAATATTTCAATGGAATATACGAGTTTAAATTTGAAGAATACCAAACAGTTTACAAAATCCCATATCCAAGAAATAAGGGGGAGCATCAGTATTTTACACGAATTAAAAGAGATGGAAATTTTAAAATTCGAGATTTAAAGTTCGCTGGCATTCTCACTTAATGCTACCAAGCCATTGATTTGGGGACGATCTGTGAGAAATCTTTACTTTTATGAATCTTTCAATGTCACAAGGATATTGCCTCAAGTTTAACATGTCATAATTAGCATAGAATATGAATTCCTCATCCGTTTGAATAATATTCTTGCTATAACTGGGGTAAAAAAAAATCCTTTTGAATTATTGGATTTTGATCCTTCCTCTGAATACCTATCTTACCTCGGTAAGAACAAATAACTAACTAGTCAATTTGCTCAGATTGACTTTTTGGTAAGTAAAATTTTAATAATGCATTTTTAAAAATGTTATGTCGACAATTTAAAAAAAAATTAATTTTATCAGTCTATTCAATTTGCATGTGTAGCAGATTGGGATGTATATTTTAAATAAAAACTGAAACGATGATGAGACGGTGCGCCAAAAATATACTGCATATTCAAAACGAAATCGTTTTCTTTGATTTTTAACACTTTAAACGTTACTAATGCGCAATTTAAACTGCTTAATCTAATACCAATTATCTAAATCTACTAAATCTAAACTATTAATCTAATACTAATAATTAACTAAATCTAAACTACTAATCTACTACTAAACTAATACTACGCAATCTAAACTGGCATAAGAGATAAATTTTAGCACACAGAAACCTGTAATTGGAAGTATCTGAAAGACGAAATATCTCCGCGGTAGAGTTGAAAGTGTGAAATACCAATTACATTTTCTTTTTGAAAAGAATTCCTTTCAGCTTGAGAACAAGTGTTCTTGACTAGAAATATGGAGGCTCCACCCAGACTCCCTTTTTAACATATTATCATAGTATTTAATATAATTAATTGTTGTAAATCAATGTAAGACTGTAACAAATCAATAAGCATGTTTAGAACCTCTGGATAGAATATTTCAAAGAAAAAGCATAAAAGTAACTCGGACAGATTTAACATTTCTACTACTTTGACTGTAAGAAAAAAAAAACAAGAAATTTAAACAACACACGGCACATTTTTAAAGGTAATTTTTTTGGTTGATGAAGATAATATTCATATCACAAATATTTCGCGATTTAAAGGAGTTTTTTTTGTTGATGATGATGATGTTAAGGCCCACTAAATGAATTTGCTGCAAAATTTGGTTTCACGCACTGAACAAATACAGCGCAATCACAGACATAATCAGCACAACGAGATGTCATTCGCTCCGGTTCTCATCTTGAAATGGTGCGTAAGAAAATATATACTGCATATTCGCGTGAGGATTTTTTTTTTTTTTTTTTTTTTTGTGCGGGGGTGGGATGATACTAAATACAATTTTTCTCCAAGAATTTCTCTTAGAATACATAACCAAGTATCCTGAACAAGGAATATTAAAACTTGAGCCGTCCGGCAGGGCAATCAAAACTGTATGAAAATTGGGATAAGATTTTCTTGTGTGTCGGATAGACATTGTTGTAGTTATTTTCTTTGATTTTATAGGTTTTGATAGGTATTGAAATTAAATTATAAAAGATAAACAAATTTTAGTTTTTTTTTCTCGTTTTTTATTCTTCTATTTAACAAGTTTTCTTTATAAGAAATTTTTCTGTAAAATGACGTGTCAACATCAAACCGGACCGATAATGATTATATTGAAGTGAATCTGCATAAACGGCCTCCTATGTTTGGAAATTTACAACTCCCAACTTAGCATTCGCACCTTTTCATGCCAAAGATCTAATCAGCTCTTCTACTCCACCAAATGAATAATATTCTTTACGATATCTGCAGTCATGAAGATAAATGGAAGTTATTATTATTTCATTCGCTTATAATACCAAAATAATAAGATGCTCTAGAAATATTGTATAAATGGTAAAATTTGTAAAAACGTTAAAACAAGCTATTAAAAATTAGAAACCAATTTGCTAAAAGTGAGCTATTTTGCAAAAGGAAATTATTTCAAGAGAGTTTCGGATGAATGGATTCAGATTAGTTTATTTTATTATGTTCGGTTTCATTCCACTAGAAAAATTTAAAGCTTCAAAATGCACGCAAACCGTACTTCCGAGAATAAGAAATTTTTTCCACAATATTTTTAAAATACAAAAATAATTTTGTGCCAATTTTTTAAATCTTCAAGAATGAAGAAGGAAGATAAAAAGTCAAGAAAAAAATATATACTAACAGTTCACTTTCAAAACTGAAAACGAATGCGCCTTATTCATGGAGCTCTTGCTGCAAAAACTACCAAGTCTAGCCTTCAGAATTTATGTATTAACTAATTGTTCGAGTGCCATTTCATTTTCAGGTCAAGAGCAAACAGTTCATTAGCTTAGAAAATATTTATGTTACAAATATAACGATTGGATAAAATCCTGCAGGCCAAACTTATTTAGCTTCAAAACAACCTGTCATTCTGTTCTCGCCATTCAAATCAAAGTGGGCAGTTCTTATCGAGCAGTGGAATTTTCTTAAATCTCATACCTATTAACATTCATTTTGGTTTTTAAGTAAAGGCTTCTACATTTCTATGATCACTAAATAAAAATTCAGTTTTATTTTTCTCTCAATTTTAATTATGGAAGAGACGTTTGCTTCTTTGTTAAAACTCAAAAGTTAGATTTGCTGTGGCAAAGCGAGAAAAACTGCTATGTGACATGCCTTTATCTTTTCTAAAAGTTATACTTTTTCTTTTATTACCACAGCCTTTACGAATTACATTGCATTGTGCGCCAAATAAAATACAACTGCGAAAGAATGCAGTCATTTACTAACTAGGAATCTTCATTCATTTTGGAAAATCAATTTTGTCGTCTAAAAATATTGGGTAGAAAACATTCAAACTAAATGAAATCTTTAATTCTCATTTTAATCTTGAGGTAAACAAGATAATGGTGTGAAGTGTTGCTGGATGCGCGCCATGTGACAGAGGATTACTAATTATGTTACAGAGAAACACACATTAACTATTTCAATAGTTTCAGAAATAGAGCTCTTTTTCAAAAGAAAAATATATTTTTCTACCTCCATCTCTATAATATAGAGCTCCGTCTATATTTCATCAATATTTCTTATCCATATTTTTTATTCAAGTAGTCTGCAGTCCTTTCAAAAAATACATATATTTTCATAATTACAGCACGATTCAGACGAAATAAATATGCTGCGCTTCAATCACAACCACCACATTAGATACTTTGATTATGAATTATTCTGTATTAAATCCTGCGTTTATAATTGCGCCGAACTCATCTCTTCTTTCATTTTAGATATCACAAGTATACATTCAAACCGCTGCTTCCATACGTGTTGAATAATTTTAAATATATATATATTTTAAAAATACGACCACTTGAAACGCAAATCGCCGATGCGTTACTTTGCAAAAAAATTATTTATTCTTAAAACAAAAACGGCATTAAAACTTGCATACTTTATATATGATAAAAATTCTTTTTAATGTACATGGTATATAGGATTAATAACAGAAAAAAAAATTTCCTTTTTTGTAGTCTTAATTGTAGACATGTATAAAGTGAAATTCACTCACTTATTCCAAAAACAATAGGGAAGTTTTATTCCAAAGTAAGAGAAAAATAACTTCACATTCAGAAATTTTATATATCCGATTTAAATATATTCTCGATTTTTATCTTATTATTGTTATAAAATATTAAAATAAATCTTCGCACTGACCAGAACATTTGCTCAGATGTTTCAAATTCCTTTGTAAGAATTTCAGGCAGCTTTAAAGCGTATTATAAGAAACCAAGAGATTTTCCGAAACCTAATGATAGAGTCAGAGATAACCTGTTCTTTATGCAAAAGAAATAAATTTAATTTCTCATTTTAAAAAATTATCGTTTAATCAAAATGACTCTAGAAATATAATTGATATTTGAGGGTACTCGGCACTTTCTTTCAGATTCTCATTTCATCATTGGTCAATATGAAATTTAATTTGATGAAAATAAAAATCAATATTTTATTCAATTAGAAACAGATTGAAAATTTTACACATGAAATAATCAAAATTTCAATCCAATTACCGTAATGTGGAACCATCTGCTAATAAATCATGAAATTGTTTAACATAAGTTAATAAGGCATTAATATTTAATACCAAGCTCGTTTTCATTGGTATAAAAGAAGATCGTTCTCACGAAACTGTTTGCCGCAAAAACTCTGAACAAGTTTTAAATTGAAGGCATAAAAAATCTAAAACAGAAGCAATGAAAACGGTATCTATAAATGTACAAAAGACATCCGACAATAAAAGTGGATGAAATGACAACAGAACATTTCATTTTATTAGGCATATGAACGGGGAAATACAAACAGCGCAGTAAATAGATACAGCAAAATGTCGAATTCGCAAAAGATGAGCTTCCAAATGAAAAGCACACAAACAGTTCACTTTATCAAACTATTTTCATGAAATTGGACTCTAGTCAAATCTTTGAAAAAAACTAAGATTTAATCAAAAACATTGCGCAATTATAACAAATGCATTCTTCTCCCTTCTTTTGTGACAGGCCAAAATTGATCTTTACTTCAGCCAAGTTTAAAATGGGATGAACAGAACTCATTGCTATAAAGAAGTGAAATTTTACACAACAAGCCAATTTTGAAAGCTGATTTAGTTTGGATAAAGTTACCACTCTGTTGAAAAAAGAATGTGAAAAGTGCAAAAAAGGCGAAGAGCTAATAAAAATTGCCTTTCCTTTACATTGCATGTAACACTGAAAAATATCGGATAAGATTTCTAAAAAAATTTTTTGTTATTCCACGATCCTTCGTCGATAAAGATCCTTTCATTTCGACTAGATTCAGTTTTATGATTTGACCAATCCTGTAGTGAACTGTATTTGAAATGGCAAGGAATTAAAAGACTTGGGAGAATATTTATGATTTGTAAATGTTAAAATTAACAAGCATGCATTCATAGGATGTCTGATGCTTATACGTAAAAAAACTGTCAATGTAAATTAAAAAATTAAAAGATATGAAACATTGTTCAAATTTTAGAAAGGTTTCGGTCATTATCACTAAATATCCATTTCAGATATTTTTCATTCGGAGACACAAGGTGTGGCTATCGTAGTACAAAGTTGTGATTACAGCATTTTAAAAAAATATGATTCCAACAAATACGTCTTGATTACAATTATGGGATGAAGAGAAGATACAAAAATTAAACTAATTTTTTTAAAAAGATGAGGTTGCTCAAGTAGTCAGTTCTGACATTTAAAACTATAGATTATAATTATGAAGTAAATAAGTATTTTAGAAAATTTAATAATAGTTTAGTGTTGCAAAATAATTCTTTTACCCACTTAAATATAATAGTCATAATAAAAGAAATCATTTTTCAATTCAATTATTCCGTATTCTTTTTCTCGGAAATTCTATAATTCATATAATTCATTCAACTACATGTAAGAAGCAATTGCATCTTTATCAATATAAAGTAGCTTTGTAAAATTTTTAAAGGCAATCAAATACGAATAGCAAACTGTCTATTTAAAATTTATCGTTATTCTCTTATGAATGAATTTTTAATTATTAGTAAAGTAAGATTCCAAAATTTTTTTTCAAAAGAAAAAAAAATCGTCTGCCATTTTACTACAATCTAAGGGTGATGCCATTTGAAAATTATTTCTTCAAGATATACTGATAGTACATATCATCTGACATGTACTATCAATATCATGAAATAGGAAAAATTAAGTTTAAAATAGGAAAATTAAAAACACTATAAACATCATAGGAGTGTCTAATTATGAAATAATATTTATAAATATAATTTGAGCCACATTTTTAGCATGCAGCACAAAAATATTACCCAGCTATAGCAACGTATTCGTAATTTTTAACAAGGTTAAAAATGAGGTTCTCTTTTTTTCTTTTTTTTTCCCCCTTTTAACCATTATTTGGCTTGCTTGACTAGAAATTAAGGTAACTTAATACTTATTATGTTGTATCTCCGGGCATTTTGAAAATTTTTTATGGCAGGCCATTTTTTTTTCTTTAACCTGTTAACCGGGTAATTATATTCAACTCGTTTTGCATTGAAATATTTCGTCATACCCAGTTAAGGAGTTTATGCATTTATATATATATTTAATAAAACCCTTTTTTTCATTTAAAAATCACAAATTTCATAATGCATATCAAAACATTCCCAAAAATTTTATATCACTTGAAAAAAAAGTTAATGCTCTCCCTTTTTTTCTGTTTTTCATTTTTTTTATCCTTTAATATTTTTTAAATACTTTATTTCCTTTTTTTATTTCTTTTATTTTTTTCCTCTTTTAATTATATTTCTTTTTCTTTTCTTTCTTTATTTTTTTAATCTTTTTTATCCCATTATAGCAGACAAAACAATGACACTCTGAAAGCAAAACTTTACACTTCAAAAATTTCTTTAAATTATACTATGCTTGTTGCAAATTAAATCACATAAAAACAGTTGATATCTTAATTTAAAATCACAACGAAAATGCTTTAAACAGTTCCACAAGCAAAAATTTACATTTTTACTAGAATTGCATGGTTTTCAGTTTTCTAATTTGTCATATGCACAAAATGAGAATTTTGTTTACAGTAGACACATTTTAAAATACCAAAAATATTTAAAATGAAATGTGAATTTAAGAATTTAAAATATACAAATAATCAAGATTATATAGGTTTATAGAAATAAGATTTTCTATTAATTACTTTTATACAGAATATTTTTTGATTGAGAGATCGTACAATTTCGAAATGCTATTCGAGCAACTCGGCCCATGCCTTCATATCACGGATTAAATCCAGGAATTCTTTTATTTATTAAGAATTTGAAAATATAATTACAGAAGTGGGAGACCAAAATGAGAAGCATTTCAGTAGAAAAATAAAAGTATCCTTAAATTAAAAGAAGAAATAAGCTTATATTATTTATATTTTTTTTGACGTCGGAAATGCTTATTCTTCCTACTTTAGAATCGAATTGCAATTTCATTTTTTTTATTATTATTATTTAAACGTTTTGTTATCTTATGAGAGTTTAAATAAAATTTCAGTATTTCTATTGTTTCACAAAAAGAAAATAAATATTAACATTTGAAACCGCGCACATAAATTACACGAGTTCGTTTAAAAGTATGTATAATTTTTTTTTTTTTTTTTTTTTTTTTGCGCCAATGTGTGTTACAAGATTCAAATACAAATGTGACTAAACCTGGAAATGGATGTTCCATTTTTAGGATGAATAATCTTGATTTTTTTTTCTTTCGCTTATTATTTTATAAAAGTTAATATGTTATTAGACGTTAGATACTATATTCTGACAATACAATTATTAATGCTACCATTTTTGAAAACTGCATCCCCAAAGTCATTGCATTATAGAGAATATGCACAATGAAAATCTTTATACGTTATATTAATCATTTCAGTATCTTCAAAACAATTTCTAGTGTCAGTTGGTCATAACAGCACAGAACCTGAAGGTTATTGATACGTTTAATTAATAGCTTCTCGTTATATGGAATGAATGGATATCCATGTGAAAGTTCCGATAAAAGTTTATTTGCATTAGTTCTCGAATGGACTGAGAGGTGGTTGATAAATAATTTGCAGACGAGTACACTGAAAGAGGAAGTATTTATTGAGTTGCCAACTCGAAATGCCACTGATAGTTTTTTTTTTTAATTTTTATTTTGCTTCAAGAGTCTTGGCGTGGCAATGGTCTCTCTGCTGACCATTATTTCGTACGACGTTTCGAAAGCTACCACACTTCATTCTCTCATTCTACCCCCTCCTTCTTAGCCCACAGCCATAAAGGGTGCGAGGAGCGGGTTCACTAGTTAATAGAATAAGTGCACCGGCAAAAATCGGAGGTCCAGCACAATCAAGCTAAGCATGTGATTTATTTATGTCCAACTAAATACATAAGGCAAACACAATGACATCATCTTGTTATTTCCACCGACTATTAGAACCGTCTTAGCCGTACTCTCAGAGGCAGGGCATAAAAGTCATCTAATCTGCGCGGGCTGAGTAGGTTTACAGCTTGAAGTGACTATTCGCTTCATTTCGATCGGCAGCATCGATTTCATTGGTTTATTAGAAGATCCGATATATTGAATGCAGATCGCTGGATAATACGGTCTTAAAGCAGAATGCGTCTTTGGCCCAATATCTCTTTGTATACAAGGTTGAAGAGGTTCTGCGAGGGCAGCAGAGATTCGTTAAAGTGCAATTCCATGGTACATAGGCAGATAGAAATCTTTATCCGAAGTCACCTCGTACTTTCCAGCAGCTTTTGCAACCACCGATGGTTCAGTTAAAGTCTCATATCGGACATTACAGCTTCTTATGTGTCTCGCACATTTTCCAAGAATGGCTGCTATTTGACAAAAGCTACGAAATTATCAGAAAGATACCTGTTGGCTTCAGTCTGTCAATGCGTTGAGGCACGTTTTTTTTTTTTTCTTTTCTCCCCGAAGCTGGAGCACGAATCTTTGACTAAGGTGTTACAAATGTATAAGGACATGTAGACAGTCGGCAACAAGTTCTTAACACAGAAAAATGCCCTTGGCAGAACAGGCTTCTCTCTGTACTATGTTTAAAGAGGTCCTGTGAGAACAGGTCAGATTCTCCATGGCACACTTCCATAGATACATTGGTAGGCAGATCTCTTTATCCAGACTTCAGCACTATATGTGCCTGCCGAGAAAGTCAAACGAACAGATCTATAGATGTCCAATATCCTGCAACTTTTCCGTCAAAGAGTGTTCCTTGATATTAGTAGCTATGCCGCCATTAGAAAGGTGCCTATTGGTTTTATAAACCTTCACAGTTGGTTCAAGATTATTATTTTTTTCCGTCTCCTGAACACGAATTGCGTTTGCTTTATAAAGCTTCCAGTTGGTTCAGGATTTTTATTTCTCCGATTCCTGAACACAAATTTTGGACATTATATTCGTCACTAAGGGGTTACGAAGGACATTTTCTAGTCGTTTCGTTTAGCACACCAAGTAAATATCGATGAAAGGTTCCAGTAAAATTTTGAAGTGACAGTGTACACAGTGTAATGTATTTTTAGTTCCTGAGCAACAGGCATTCAGTTTTCAAATAGTTTCAAATTATTTACAAATTATTTTAACACATTGCATGGACTACATCAGCAGTCACTGCCCTCTGTACTTAGTAGCATTTTTCAAGCCATCAAATAATTTATGATATTGCAGTTTTCGAAAAACAGTAGTATTCATATTTTAAATGTATCCAATTTTAAAATTCTTGAAGATACATTTTGACGAATGTTAATCTAATGAAAAGTTAATTTATTAATACACATATAATTTTCACTAAAAATTTTAAAAATTTTCATTCCGTATAATTTTTAAATGTACTTCTTTTTCACTTTTTTAATTGAAATTTAGAACTAACATTTCAAATACTCTTAAGATAAAATATCTGTAGTATGCAAATGCGATACAAACGGATGCATGCAAATGAATGTAAAAAGAAAAGTCTTTAAACACAATGCATATCGTTCAATTTTAAAACATGATTCTGTGCACAATACTTTTTTTTTAAGTAGCACGTTAGACGTATTACCAAATGATTTTAATGCTTGCAGTCGAAGTAAGCGTTTCTGAAATACTTTAATGCAACTACTAAGCACAGCTTTTTTTCATTTCGAGCTCGCTAGTTATACTATATATAAAAATTTCGAGCCGTTAGCTTTTTTTCTTTTTTAATTTCGATAATGCTACATTTCCATAATGATGAAAATTTATGCAATGTTGTTTATGTAACTCCACAGAAACACTCAATTCACTACAAAAATTATAAAAATCCAATACTAAAATTTAAAAGTTCCATTAGCGCAAAAAAATTCATTTTCAAAATTCTATAAATTACATTTTGGTATCCCAGCATTTTTACTAAATAATTACACAGATATTATATTAATAAACATTTTTATAAAATTTCGGAATCTCAATATCAGAATTTAAAAAATTTTGGAATCATTTAAAATTTCTCAAAAAGCTGTTTTTACAAAAATATTTGAAACTCAAATCTACTTTACTTTTTAATATAGAATTTTAAATGATAAAGATGCAAAATAAATTATACTTATTACACAAATATTTTATTATTTTCTATCAAAAAGTCTACTTTTTATATAATGATAAAAATGCAAAGTTAAAAAGAAAAAAAAATTATGAATTTAAACAAAAAAAAAAAAAACTACGTTTGGAATATTAAAATTAACCTTATTACTAGATTTCAAAATTTAAATGAACTTTTCCGAACTCATGCAAATGCGTTACTCTGAAGCAATTACCTATGATTTGCTTCATCTACGCAGTTGCAAAACTAAATGAGCAATCTAATTCAACATTTATTGCACAGAGCCAATCTTACTAATGATAATAGACAGCATAATTATGCCACAGTCCTGTTGTCACATGTTATACTGTCCAATTTTCCAGTACTTTGCTAATACAGCCAGTCAATTTTGAAAATGAAAGAATTCCTCCACATTAGAATTCCGTTTCTATGACAACACTAAAATTGCCGGTTTATTGACAAATACATTCTTTTAATAGATATCATGTATGTGATACTAAGAATAGGGAAGGAATATATTTTCACACAAATATTTCAAGGTTTTATGCTGGAAAAAGAAATTGCTTTTTTCGAATTCAAAAATGCTATATTACTGCATGATATTTTGATATAATAATTAACAATATTAAAAATCTAAAATTTGAAGATTTTAAAGGTAGTCAACCAGAATTACAGCTCTAAAATTCCATTTAAAACTATTCTCAAAATATTTGCTTGTTAACATTTTTTGGCGAAAAAAAGAGAAAGAAAAAAAAGCAGTATCGCATTGAAGGAGTTTAAAAGGATAGATGTTCCTGACCAGCTGGAATATTAAGTGGATTTTCGTTTTGGGAAAAATCCCAATTTTCCTTAAAATATGGCTAAATTTAATTTTGAATTCAAATCCAGTTCACTGCATACAACATAAATAACTCAAACTACGTAATTTTTATTAATTATCACGTTATCGGTAAATCATAGATCTTGCAAACATAAAAAAATTGCTTTTCCAGTAAAAAAAGAAATTAAATATTTTTTGAAAAACTGAAATTTTAATTCGTTTATCTATTCTTTATATAACAATTAAATTTATTCCAAAATATCAACTTCATGATTTATCCAATTGCGCAAATATGAATGCCTCTTGAATGAAGGGTTATATCAGAGCTTTAAGGAAAACTCGGATCTTAATGCAAAAAAACTTCATCCCAATTTTGCTGTTACCAGTGAATTTAAATTTTGTTCTTTAACCCTTTCCATAACCAACTAAAGAACTGCTCAATGTTGTGATCAAACAAAGCATCAAGAATTACTAGAAAATGCCCGCGCATTCTTGAACCAAGAGTACATTCTAATGAACGTCATTACATTTAATACAGCAAATGCGACTTACAAACTTATCTGATAAAGATCCGTCACAGGCGAATAATTCGAAAGAGAAGAATGCATCATTAATATTTTACGAAGTGTTAAATATCTTCTTAACAACTATGTAAAATGATTAGAACATTCTAAACCTACTGCAACAAACTTAAATTGGAAGCTCAAAAATGCGAAATTTTTAAAAATATTTTTTGATGAAATGTAATCAGTACTTTTTCCATTTATAATTGGGCTATTAATGACAAGCATTTAACCGAGATTTCATGGTTGGAAGGTGCCGAAAATGAGGCAGCTTCTCTTTAAAACCACACTGAAAGATGTCGACTTTCTTTTGGAAGTCTTAACTAAAATTTACTGAAATAAAAAGCCTTTTCGTTTAAATTACAAAAACAGTGAACAACTCCAAAGAAAACGCTAAAAAATTAAGTCTTTTAAAGTAATTAAGATCCAATGGGAGATGACCAATTTTATCAAAAATCGGTCAGTTCCGAATTAATTCCATTTATCCGATATACCGGAGATAATTTTATCGAATCTACAGATGAGAGATGAGTTCATTCTGCTCCTAATAAATAAACTGTGCAATATAAAAATTGTATAATTTTCTCAAAATTTAATTCTTATCGAATGCTTTCAGGTTAAAAAAAAAAAAAAACAAGGAAGAATTCCGAGAAAGGAAAAGTAAAAGTTTTAAGTATTGCAATTACGATGGCACAAAGTACATTTATACTATGTTCCGAATATGAAGTATCCATACGGCAATACTTAAAAACTGAAGACACATAGTTAATCAAAGGAATTTGAAACGTTTTCCACCCTATTTTACCTCGCTAGATCAGAAGATTCTTCGTGCATTTGCTTTGAAGAGTTTAAGAGTTGATGTTATCATAAATAAAAATTTAACTTTTGAAATATTAAAAGTTGAAACTTTTGAAATTTAAATATGAATAAAAATAAGCTAAAAAGATTCGTTATTTGAGGGGTTCTCTTTATTTCCTTCAAATATTACGTCCCTTTAAGTCTTTAGAAGATGATTTGAAACTTATATTTAGGACAGTAGCGGAGGGAGGCAATTTTCATAATTCTTTGGAAGCGCCTAATGCAATGGAAAGGATCACACAATATTTCAATGTAATATACGAGTTTAAATTTGCAGAATACAAAAAGTTTGCAAAAGCATTCTGAACAAGGAATATTAAAACGTGAGGCGTCCAGCAGGGCAATCAAACAATCAAAAATGTATGAAAATTGGGATAAGATTTTCTTGTGTGTCGGATAGACATTGTTGTATTTATTTTCTTTGATTTTATTTTTTAAATTCCGGCCAAATTCAAGATCCTAACTGTAAATTGTTACTCAAATGCAGCAACGGTGAAAATGAGATTTATAGGCAAGAAATTTTGGTTTGGTTTAGTTGTGTTTTCAGGCGCAAGAGCCAAATGTGACTATGCTGAGCCAAACACGAGATAACAGAACTTCATTCTTCAATTGCCAGTTGAAAGGAACAATGAATTGCATGAAACATTTTAATGATTTTCCAATATATGCAAGAAGCCTTTGTAAACATTTGGCAGAATTTTTTTTTGTTATTGTAGTAATATGATCCAGATTTTCTTTCAGATACAAAGTAAATATGGCAGTTTTTATCATAAGGGGATTTTAAAGGCCATCCTCACAGTGGATTCACTTTTTTTTTTTTAGTAATATTCAATATTTGACTTCATTTAAAGGATTTTTTTTTTTTTTTTTTGGAATTTTATTAATTTTTGTGCTTCTGAAAACAAACCGTAATTCCTGTGGGCGGTAAAAAAAGAAGGATTTCAGATGCTTTTGAACGTAGACTAAAAGAGAAGATTTTCTTCTTTCTCATTCCCACAACAATATTTTCTGCCTAAAATATCCAATACGAAACTGAGGAAAATATATCCGAGCCAACATAAAAAAAACCTATTCCCTCCATCTTCACGGAGAGAGAAAAATCGAAATCTTTAAACAATATATTTAAAACGAAGGGTTTTATTCTGGCAATGTCCATTGTATGAAGCTTGCTTTGAGATTTGGCTTTGAGAACTGCCCAGATACTGATAAAACACCTGAAAGAAGGTGACAAAACACCCGAGAGAAGAATTACTTCAGCCGCCATGATAGTGTAAAATTAATCAAATGGATTTGAACAAAAATGTCAAAAAGAAACAAGTTTCTTTACCCCTTTTTTGAAGTTCACTATGCCAAATGGCTACAAGATTTTGCTTTCAAACTGAGTAAATGTAAAACTGATGACAACAAGGTGTCATTGTCTTCTGTCCTCATGGTGAAAAGATGGGACAGGAAACTAAACTGTTGAATTCAGGATGATTTATTTTTTTTTTTAATATTAACTAGTTATTTTCACGAAGAATTTTTTTTCAGGAATCTGAACAAATTACTGATCCTGAAAGTAGAGTATCTTGAACAAGATTTCTAAAATCTTTGAAACTTCAAATAACAAATGTAGTAATTTTATAGCTTAATTAGACAATCAATAAATTGGAAACCAAATGTATGATTGTGAGCAGAAGTCACAATGCGATTCAGATTTTAAATAAGATTTATAAAATTAATTGGGATTGCTTTGCACCCATAAGTTCATTATTCAAATCAAGAAAGAAACCTGGCGATTGGAATTGATTTATAGGATGTTCTGTTATACAATATTTAAAGAAAGGAATTTTAGAAGTATTTATTTCGGCGAACTTTTTATCATTACATAATATTAGTACGAAATTATTTTCATTTCCTTTTCCATAACTTTCATTTCTTGTCAATTTTTAATGAAGGCAATGCTGTTAATAAATTTTAAGCGAAGTAAGAGTTGAGATGTTATCTCTTAAAAGCATATAAGAAAGTATTTTGCTGGTATAGAAGGAATGATTTAATTTTTCTTGATACTGAATGCGGCTTATCTTTGTTCGCTACATTTTGAAAATAATTTTGTTTTCACGACACCAGAGCTATTTTTGTACATGCTGTGCAAAATGTTCTATATTTAATACATTTACTATTTGATAATAGTGTAAATAGTTATCAAGAATATTTTTATCAGATGTTTTGCCCATTTCAATACTTGCAATAAAAATTAGAACTAAGCATTTAAATAGTAAAATAGGAGGGTTTAAGCTATGTGGATGGTATCAAGTTTTCGATGGCTAAAATTCTTTTGATTTTATATTTTAATAAATAATATTGAATTTTGCAACTTTCATCTTAAAGAAAATATTGGCAATAGGCATTGCTAATTTCCTAATAACGAAGAAAAATTCCAAATAATTATGGAAAAATGGCAAATTTACTTTCTTACTTGAACAATTCATTTTCTATACGACTGCATTTTTTTCAAAATAAAATAAGAAATATTTATATTGAAAACTGCTGCAAAAGGCAAAGGCTACTTTCCAATAAAATGCCCGAGTATTTTATCGAAGACACTTCATTAACTGCCCAGTTGTTATATACCTTTTAAATAATGCATCCAAATGAAGAGTAAAACGGGAGTAAATAAAGGGTCTTACCTCTGAAGGACCCCCTTCTCCAGAAGATTGAAGCAGAATCCGACTGGCAGAGTTATATCCCTCCCGAAAAACCACCCAACTCTGCTACCCCCATCCCTGCGCGAGAGCCGAACTCTAGCCCTCTGAGCGGTCAAAAAAATAAATTAATAAAAAAACCGTATAAAATGCCAAAAAAATCGAAGCAATTTTATTTTTAAAAAAAATGAAAGCCAAATCAAAAAACAAATTTAGAACAAAACGAATCAAAATGGTCAGATTATTTTTATTATTATTACTCGAAAATTTTCACACAAAGTGTTAAATCAAAAGGTTTTACCAAAAAAATATGAAAAGCCAAATCAAATATTTTAAAATTAAAAAAACGAATCAAAAGTGTTATTCAGGAAAAAAAAAAAGCAGTAATTTTTAAAGTAAAATTGTAAAATTTTGAGTATTGAGTTCTCAGAGGTCTAGCGCGCGTTTCGTGACCTTGAATCCTTAACTTTTTGAGTTAACGATTCAAGGAGGCCCTCAGGTGCCTGAAAGCCCAGTCTACATCTCGGTCCATGACTGTCTTCCGCCTGGCATTGGAAGCCCTGTCATGGGCCAAACTGTAGATCCGGAAGATCAAGCCCTCCCTGAGGCAACCCGGTGGCGGAATCGTGCGCCAATCGATGCCGCGCTCGTCCGGACTCCTGTCCCCCACTACCCGCTTCATCCACCTGTCGAAGAGAGCCCTTGGCACTCTGGAATGAGTGCAGGACTCGCAAACATCCAGGTAGAGGTCGTTCAGCCTCTCTTTCGCCAGCATTCGGCTGAATCGGTCGTTGAACCGATTATCGCTGGCTTCCCGGCTGAGAGGCTGAAAAGTAATTGTTCAGAAATTAAGTACTAAGTTCGTCAATAAAATAAATAAATAGTTTTTTTAAAGACTGTCAAAATATAAAATTTTCACAAGTAGACATGCGAATACCTTTTTAAAATAGATCTAACATTTTCAAAACTATGATAAAGTAATTCAGCTTCACGATAAGTTATTGTAAAATTCAAGCACTACATCAACACAGATTTTTGAGTTCAAATCTGAACAATGAATCTCGATTACTTTTAATTATTAGATAAGGTAATGATTCTATTAGTGAAAAAAATCGACGTAAGAAAACTTTTCCTTCAAAGTTTTTTAATTTTCAAATCTTTCAATTCAAATCCTCTAATCAATCCATTTCCAATCTTTCAATTTCAGTTCTAACGTTTAACATTTTCGATGGAATATTACGAAAACGGTTATTACGTACAGTTATTATGTAAAATAAGAATAAAATTATGAAATTTATTTGCAAAAATTTTGTTGCATACTGTAATGATTTGCTCGGGCACTGAAACATTTGTTGCCAAATGCAAATCGAACATTTTTGCACCAGAACATTAAATGTAGTGAATTCTATGCAATTGAAGAGTAAATCACATTTATCACTTTGAAAAATGGCAGCGAGTTCAACAATTTGAAATGGAATACATGTATGATTAAACTCATTAGTAAATTTATCTCAGTCGGCCAGAGATTTGCGATCTCATACATTTACACACCTTTGTTAATAATAAAGATGAATGTATGTAGGTCACAATGTAGGTATGTACAAGTCAATATTTGACTAGCTAATAAGTTTGGAACATGTACACCTTGGAGGGTACATTATGAACAGAAGGTACATACTATTAAATTAACATTGTTTAATGTTTGTCAATTTCATAGGTCATGGGCATGAAATGACATCTAGGCGATTTAAGTGAAATTAAATACACCTAACATTCCCCCAAATTGGTTACCAAAAGAATTACAATAAATAAAATTTAAAAATTATGGGCATTAATACTGATATTACCTTTAAAAACTTACTAATAACAGCGATAATGGAAGTATGAAAGGGAATTTTTTGGTAAAAAGTTGTGTTACATGCAAAATTTATTTTGAACAGTAGGCTTGTATGTAACATTATTTCATTTTTTCTCTAAAAAAAATTTAAAAGAATTAAAATTATTCAAATTTTTTCTAAATTTTGAAATGATGTAAATAGGTTTCAGTGGAATAATACATTCCGAATTTATTAAAAACTGAACGCCCAAACATTTTTAAATAAAATTGATAAATTTTCTCGGCGAGTATTTACTGAGCGAAACAGTAACTACGAGCTACATTTGGTAACTGCAAGATCACCGGTCTACTTCATAAAGCGCTTTGAACGACTATTGCATTAAACTCCACAAATAATGTATATTATATAGACCTAAATGTAATACATCACAATAAATTTGCTCACCGGTCCTGGATATGTTATTCTGGGGAACAGTGGGGGTTGCCGGCGTGGAGGTGGAATGCTTCCAATGGGCTGTTGAGGAGGAGGCTGTTGAGGAGGCGACTGTTGAGGAGGCGACTAAAAAAAGATTGCCTGGCTCATTTCCAAACTAGTTCTTTTGTTTCATATTAAGATACGAATACTAGTTTATAATAGTATTATTCAAATACGATTTATAACAAAAAGGATATTTAAAGAAATAAAATTTTAGGTACAAAAATATATTAAAAGTACACAGCCTTGTTTCAAAACAAACTGTTCTCTCCATGTTTTTAGCAAATGTGCAGAACGTGTTTTGTAAAGTGGCGATAACGATAACGCTGAAGTGATGGAGCTGAAGGCTTTATATTAAAGCTTCATAGACAAAACTACCACAATCCTGAATTCCTGCACATTTTTAAATTTCAAATGCATCTTTCATAATTTCCAAAAATTCAAATCAATAATGTTTTAGCTGTAAAGAAAGTTAAATAAGAGAATAAGAATAACTAAAAAGTGCTAATAATTTTTTAAAATTTTATTAAAGTAAGAATAAGCTAAAAAAATGCGGAATTTTACTGAAATCTGAAAGGTGCTTTCTTGTAACTAAAAATTTCCAACATTTACTAAATACTCTATTTGGAAATAAATATAAATTTCTACCTAATTACTAAAGAAATTCTTATATAACTTTCTATTCCTCATATTAATTTGAGATAAAACATTTCCATATATATGTACGCACATGTAGCTACATTTATATGGAAATGTAGTATCTTATCTCATCTTAAAAAGTTAAAAGTCGATTATTTTGTTTATTTTTTAAATCATAGGTAATTATTTTGTTTCATTAAAATTTGAGGATATCTATAAATAACTGTCCTCACGACAGGAATTTAGGAGTATTTGGGTACTACCTAACAAACTTTACAGAACTAGAATCCTTTTCCTGAGGGCACACAAGTTATCTAAACAACCAACATCTGCTAATCGTAATGTGAGAAAAATGCTAAGGTAGTAGGAATTTTTGAGAACAATTCGAGAACAAAAGAGCTTCGGATGAACAGGTAGCCAATCCTTACATAGGACATAGTATTTATGCATGCAAACATTCAAAGTAATCACTGCGCATTTTTGAGATAGATGGCGCAGTGTATTGGCTACCCGTCATTTTCAACATCGTATTGTGGACAGGACAAAAGTGAAGAAAGCATACAGAAGAGTCATTTCGCCAGTTTCCCATTTAGCGGTCAATCCTACACCAAATATATTAAAAGTAAAGGAGTTGGCTGAACCAGCGGTAGTTAAGAGCCGATGACTAAAATCTCGCCGTTTCTATACAAGTAATACTTTCTGAAATAACGGAAGTTATGTCAATTCTTTTAGATTTTCCCATAGGAAGGAAATCCACCACAGCGTTCAAAATAGCGACCAAATATTTCATAATTTTAAAGAGAATTGATTTGATTGATACAACTGGCACCTACTATCAAAGATCTTTTCAAACTGATCTCTTTTTAAGCTTATGAGCCTATAACTTTTAGTTGTAAACCTACAATCTTTTACTTTTTTTAATGCTTTTTTCTCATCATTTTGCAATTCCTTGAGCTTCAATAAAGTTTATTTTTTGCAAGGAATGTGAACTCATACTTTTTTTACGTTTTTCTCGAAAACTGTTACGTTTTTTTTTATCAATGTTTTACATATTTGATATTGTACATAGCATTTGTCTTAATTAAATGTTTTGCAATATGATTTTAAATTTTATTCTAAATGGAAAAGTAATATTGATTTTATCAGAAAAATAATTACAGGAATTAAATTCATTTAAAGAGGGGTAAGATCTAAGAAAATCTATATCCTCTTTTATTTACTAATATTTGAATATTCTCATATTTCTGAATACGTTTTTTTTTTTTCAAAATCGCTATAATCTATTCTCATAAAAGGAAATATTATGTGTATGTATGCATGTATATTACATTTGTTCACTAAGCAATATCTTTGCGAATTTTTTTTTGCTTGTTAACGATTAATACAATTTAATAGCTTTATTTTATGTTTCTGGTTGTGATTTTGCTAATATTTATCAAGTTACGAGCAAGTACTACTAATTATATTAGTGGTTTAGGAGCTATTTTAGAAATCTTAAATAAAGCTTTAAGAGAAATTGTCACTCATCATTATCATTACATTCAAATTTCAACAGCAACATGACAACAAAGTAATGTTTTTTTTAATCTATATTAGCATTTCTGTACCAATATATTTTACTATTGATCTTGCCTCCTATTCATGTATCTACATCGCTTATAATGAGAAAATAATTGTTTAATGGAACAAGGAAATGTCCTTAATGTAAATTAGATTTCATTAGATTTAGAAATTAGATTTAATTTTTTTTTCAATTGTAACCTTTTTTTTATTTTCATATTTTTTTTATATATAAGTAAAAATTATTACAAAGCCAAGATGAATTTTCAGATTGAGATGTTCCAGAATTCTGATACGAAATCCTGGCTAAACGGATGTATGGTGATATTGGCAAAATCCAATAAATAAAACAAAAAAGAAAAAATAATTCAATTAATGGTATAAGAATTTCGAAAACCAGGAGACAATATAATATGCATTTTACAATTTAATTTATTATTCATTTCTTCCAATTTATGCACTATATCATATTAAGATGGTTATATTCCATGTTTAGAAAAGCTAATTAATAGAATTTATCCTAACATTATTTTCAAAATTATATTTATTTTTTCTTTTTAATATGGTACAAATGAATCATTTAATTAAAATTTAGGATTTTTTTTTTTGCAAAAATCAGGCAGAAATTGGGAACATCCCAGCTATGCAGAAACACCAGGTCATATCATATACATCTCACGAGTTGAAAAAATTCACTTTAATTTTGTTCGTTCCCTTCCTCATTTAAGCTTATTTAATATTTTTTTCAATAAATAATTTACTTATAAAATTTTATAGAAAATTTAGGGGCATTTTATTAAAATTCGCAGTAAGTACTAAAACTATTGAGAGAAAGGATTGAACCCATTCTTTGCAGATGAGTTCGAGGTCTTGCATTTTCACAGGCACATAAATCTTGCCCGATCCTCCTGGATTGAAAAATTAATGAACCCAATTATTGTTAAAAATAAAGTCGTGTCAAACGAAATGATCTAAATATTAAATTCAGGGGTGTTTGTGGGACCCCAAAAAATCCCCGGAAACTTTTATGGACTTACTACCGACATTTTGGAGTTTCGAGAAGGGGGGGGGGGGAATGAAAAATTACAATTATGAATGACCTAATTATAAAAGTTCAATGAATTACTTTTTTTGCAAAATTAATAACCATAAATTTTCAAACATATAAACTACTACATATTATGTAAATATTTTAAATTACCTGAATTAACTCTTAAAAAAATTATCTAATTTTTGCTGCTTTTTTTTATTTTCTGATGTTTGTGGACTTGTCTTTCTTTTGTGGTGAACTTCATAATTACAGGAAGGTTGACTTTTATTTTCCTCATTTACAGTTGAAGAAATTTCCTCGAGAACTGCACATGCAGAGGTAGAAGCAGTTTGCTTTTCTGCTAATGTAGAAGGTTTTTCAGAGACTTTTATAGGTGACTCATCTGAAATACATGTTTTTAAGTCCTCTTGATATGTTTTCCAACTTCTGTTCATATTCAGCAAGAGATTCCTACCTCCTTTTGAACGACGATCCCCGGAATTTCCGGGTATCGAAGTTCAAAATCCCCGGAATTCCGGGGTTTCCCCGGAGCACAAACACCCCTGTAAATTATTCAATTACTCCTTCTAAATTTCAGAATTCTCTAATATTAACAGAATTATGAAGAGCAATGAAATGTCCCAAAATCGAAGTACTTCAATAATTAATCAGTGCTGAGTTCTGTGTTCCAAGAGTCCCAACATTCACACTGCTCTCGGTACGATTTTCTGTGCAAGCAGAGAAAATTTAAACTATCCAACTCAAAGAGTATCTTTTCCAAACAAGTTTGAGGGGCTCATTAACCCCACCCAACCCATCTTGTGATGTACAAAGACAGTGTGGGTTTTCGAAAAAGAGTAAGGGAAAGTTTTATTGGGGCCAGTTCAATAGGTCTCTTGACCTTCTGAATGTCACTCTTCACACAGCAATATCTCCTGGGGACTAGGAATTCTTTTCTTGTTGGGTGTTATTCAGCTCGTCAATCAAACCCTTTAAACCTCTTCTGTCATTAGTTTGGTCACCGCCTTATCCCCCCCATCGATAGGTGGCGCTTTCGTAGACATCGGGTTTCTTTCTCTGTATATTGTACTCTTAATGATTTTTCTTTCTTTATAGTCGACGGACTCCGATCTAATCTACATTGTTTTTCGGGGGCATTCTGTCTACAAGTTCAAAAACTGTGATTAATATTCTTTATGTTTTAGTTTAGCTAATGTATTGTTGGGTGTGAAAGGCCCCACATCATTTTTTATGCTAAAACTGATCGCATGTTTTGCATGAGAAATAAGCATCAGAAGCGATCAGTTAAACAGATGAAATTAAAAATTACATCATTCAACTCGCTTCCAATAATTATGTTCATATTCAATGAATGAGACGTATGTAAAGCTGCTAAAATAAAACTGTTGAAATATCGATTTTGATGTGAAAATGAAGGATGTGCTGTTTAAGGAATCACGAATACAAAATTGTGTACAATAGATTTAAATGAAATTGACCACACTCTGGTTAATGAACAAGCATGTTGCCAAAATGAGTAACAAACACTATAATTCAAATAGATCTTAAGACATTTATCACACACTCAATACTACACTGAATAGAAACAACAAAAGCAGTTACCGTGACGTCGTCGTCGCTCAATCTCCTCCTCTTGCTCGAATGCGAAGCCTGCAAATTGGGGAAAATTAATGTGCTTCAAAAAGACTTTATAATACAGTTTTACATCTAATGATATAAATCAAGAAAATTAAAATGCATTTTAAATTATTGAATTTTTTGAAGTAATTATTTGATTTAACATGGATTTTGATCTGAAGATCTGCAGTTGAAAATCCTGTTTGGAGACTGAATCTCATAATTTTAAAAATGCCCGATGGGGCTGCGGTTTTCGAATTGACGCAGAAACCGGTATATAGAAAAATTATTTTCTCAAATTCTTGATTAATAGTTTTCTAGTTTCATACTTCTTCAAGTAGATAGTCACCATTCTACTTCTTTGATCGTTTTTTGGTAATTGAGTATATGAAAGTAAAAGGAGGATCTTGCATTTGCGAAGCATTTATCTGACGGGTTCTCGGGTGCTACCACAACTTGAAGCCGTCTCCAAAATTTACCAATTCATCTTCGTAGTTGATATACATCACCAAATTGCAACTAAAACCTTTATCACTCCAAAAAACAATAAGATGATGAATGGTGTAAATAGAGGGCTTTTTAGTGCTTAGAATGATCTGAAAAACTGTAGGTTTGTTACATTTCTTAAATGTAAATGTTAAAATTTTGGCAATAATAATACATTTATATCCCAGCCATTATTTTATTAGAATGTTGAAAGACGCATTAAGCACAATGGCCATCACACTGTATATAGAAGAAATACATTGATGTAATAAAATCTACCTTTAAAAGTTGCATTCCCTTCAGTGTGCGATGGCATTTATCTTATTCACAAATGAAAATGAAATATCCCGCAATGTCACAAAACGTTAATAAATTAAAACAAATTTGACTGCACTAAAGGCATCGAAAGCCGAAATTCATACAATGATTTTTAAAAGTTTTGGCTAAAGAATAGATTTATATGGACGTATGCAAATAAAGTAGTGTACATAAATTTTGAATATAGAATTTTGGAAGAAAAATACTTTGAGGTTTGTAGAAAATTTCCCTATTGCTTAACACTATGAACACTAATTTGCAAGAACATTTAAGGTGGCAAGAAATTCCAAAATGCACATTCGAAGACAGCCCAAATTAACTCGGAGCAAGGCCACACAGAATATCATATACCTTATAGAAATCGGGCAGATATTTATATCTTCTAAGCGAATTAATTTTCGATTTGATTCTGTTCTCCTGTAAATTGTGCTCTGGCAAGCAATCTCAGTCGGCAGCCTCTTGTGCCCCCCGTCGGCGAGAAATTCAGAGTTTCGTCGGCAAAAATGATCATTTCAAAATGGTTGTAGAGAGTTGAGCATTATCAATACGATTATTTAAAATCCACCTTAAAGTTAATATATTGTAAACAATCGAAATATCCAGGTAATGGTTAAAGTGTTTGGCTATATTTGGCAAAATCGATTGGGGGTAGGTCAATAATCGATAGAGCGGTACGCCAATAATATGTCGTATTTTACGGACAAGTTTTGATACACCAAACTAAGAACTGAATGCAATGGATGTCGAAGACGTTAAGTTCGCAGATTTTGAGACATCTGATTCAAATATCTTTCATTACGCTTATAATTGTACTACTTGTGGCAATATAACCGACGAGGTAACAAGTGAATAAAATATTGACAAGGTGATATTCTCATTTAGCTAGCAATTTTTGGTCGGTTGACTAAACTCAATGAGTGCCGAAGATGTTAAATCTGCAGATTTTGAGACATTTGATTGAAACGTCGTTCACTTAGCTTATAATTTGCATTAGATTTGGCAATATATCCGTCAAGTGAATAAGATACCGCATTCTGCCGATAGACGACTATGAACTAAATATGATGAATGTCGAAAAACATATCCACAGATTTTTAAGACATTTGATTCAAATGAATCTTTTAATTTGCACTACTTTTGGCAATATAACCGACAAGATAACGTGTGTATAAAACATAAGGCATGTCGCATTTTGTCAAGAAATGTTGATCGGTTGACTAAGAATTCGATGCGAAGGGATGTCGACGAGTCCAAATTCATTTTATTTAAATGTCAATGTTCATTCAGCATATAATTTATACTATGTTTAGCAGAATAGTCAATAATCTGGCAAATGAATACGACGTCGCATTTTTTTCCGATTATTCTTTATAATTCGGATAAGATTTTATCATAGAATTATGAAAAAAATGTTTTCATCGGGCACTTCGATTACCTGCCAGTGGAATTAGAGAAATTGAAACTTTTATATTATTCATGAATAGGACGATAGAGTTTTCCATAATTCATAATTCAAATCCAAGTTCTAAATTAATCATCGTCTTATTCATATAATTACTTCCTCGGTAGCAAACTGATAAATCTATTTTATTCGTTCCACTATGAGAATTGTCTAACTAAAATCTAGTTAATGGTTAAACTAAATTTTAAAAAAAACACTGTTTTCTTTTGACACTCTTATGAGCATGCATGCCAAGAAGAGTTATTTTGCTGTAACCAAATTATGTGAATTCATTATAAAACACTGGAGTAAGTAAATTGTACAATTGTAAATTAAATCCATTCAACAATAAAATATCTTTTCTTTTGCAATCTAATTTATCAGGCTACAATTATTACACTAAAGAAATATTACCGAGTGCAGTTGACGCCAAAAAAATATTCGATATGGTAGCTTTTTAGCTACACTAAGAGTTTATCCAAGTATGCACTAATTTTTTTTAATAAATTATTACCTAAATGCTTCAGACTCTGCATTCAATATTATGACTATGTAATCGGAAAACGTATCATTTATATATACTTTCCTTTCAATTACTATTATCGGCAAAAAGTATATAATTTCAGATGTTCCTAAATTTTTAATAGGCTTTGAATAAAGACGTCTTGGTAAAAAGATGATTAAAATAGTTATTCTTAGAATACTCTTAAATAACACTTTAACCCCTTGATATACGAATTTACTCAATTTCCTAATTAGATGGCATTTGGGACAATTATCGTTATCTTAATCCCCAGAAAAATATAAGGGCATTGGAGGTAATGATGCGTTTTCAAGTGATTTTAGCGTTTTAAATTACTTAATACTTTCACTTAATTGCAGATTTAAAATGTATAATTCCATACACGCGAGTTAGACTCGCCATTGTATATGAAGTTAAAAAAAGCCTATGCATGCAACTGAGGGGATAAACTCACCTTTTGGTAGGAATATTAGCTTGTAATAACTTTGAATTAAGAAGGTACTTAATAATAGAATAGTCAGAAAGTATATAAATAAAAATGAAGATAGGTGAATTCAAGTTCAAGATCTATTTTTTTTTTCAAATAAAATGCATTGATTTTTTAAGCCTAAATATATATAAAAAAAATAAATCCAAGGGGGATCTAACGTTTAAGCAGTCCATTTTTCATAAGAATATTTTTCATATCTTGCATAAAATAGTAAGTTTGTACATATATTTACAAAATATTTCTCCGGCCTTCTTAAAAAACAGCATATTGTATCTTTTCTGCTTTCTATATTGTTCGTGTCTGAATTATAGTAAATTTTTGAGTGTGCGCACTTATTCTCCTCAGATTCGAAATGCATCTTAATTCTTGCTCGTTGTTGCAATTCTAACTTAATATTTTAGGTAGGGGACTAAAAAAAAAATTGGTTTTTGAAGAAAACAAATATTTTTTTCTGTATTTCTAAAACAGTTACTTTTATGAAACTTTGTTTCAACATTCATTTTATATAGCTTCTGATAAAATAGTAAGAGTATGCATTTATCCCTTTACCATGACACATTCTGGTACAATCGGAGTTTCTATCTATATACTACAATCTAGAGTAGAACATGACTATTTTTTTCTAAAATTAGATCGCAGAGAAATTAAATCTCAAGAGTCTCACAAAAAATACTCAAATATTGACAATTTTTTGATGGTTAGTAAAAGAAAGTGAGAACGTTTTCTTACAAATACCTTTATAAAGTTTTAACAATGAAAAAAAAGGATCCGCATTTGAATTAAAATGAATTAAATGACATTTTTCTTTAATTAAATGTAAAATTAATTATTAAGATTTATTTTGATGCCAAATTAGAGATATGGTGTTTGCCCCCTCCCCCCCCTGTCGGATTTGTCTTGCCCCCTCGTTGGCAAATATCTACCGCCACCTCTGGGCATGTCCTGAACATTTTTACTTTTGTGACAATTATACACGTAGCATGTTATTGGCTATTCTGTGACAAAGGCATCTCGACGTGCATGGCAAGTCTTTCTACAGTAAGTGATTAAAATCAACCTTAACATTCGGATTTTGTCAGTGAAGATAAAGACAGCAACAGATTTCATCACCGAATTTTAATTATATACATATAAACGTATTAATTTCAGTAAGAAAAGAAAGGACAATTACCGAGCTGTCATCACTGTCATCAGATGCCGGTCTTTTACGAGTTTGACCCTACAAAAGATGAAAGGAAAATTAAAAAAGTTTTCTAACAGTTAACATATAATCAATTAGATGAATAGAAACAAATTTTTTAATGTTATAAAATGGTAGAAACATTTCTATGGAATCAATATTCAATGTACTATTTATTTAGAGTATGAAGTAGAAAAACATTTTAAAAACCCATTATAGGATGATGAAGTTGTCAAGTTGGCTGGTTACGTATCTGACAACAAAGAATAATCCTGTCCACCAATTCAAAGTAAACATTTCTTATCATTGTACATTATGTTTGAAATATTTTCTATACGAGACAATTTTATCTAACTACTCATGCTATCCTTGAAATTAGAATTTGATAGAACACTTGCTGTTATTACACTTGGTGAAAAAGATGGGAGCTAAAATTTACATGTTCTCTGGAACCAAAATAGAACCTCAAGAGGCTGCTCATGAGTTAAGGAATCAACAAACCATCTTTCACCGAGCTTCATTTAAAAGGAATAACAAAGCACCTTTTTCATTCCCTTTTTTTTCTTATTTTCCATCAATGCATGTATGTTATTTCTCTTTTCTTTTTTTCATGCTGTTTTAGAAATATCTAAGATAGGAAAGGAACAATTTTCCAATCCTTTCCTTGAAGAATAGAAGAGATAAGGGTCCGCTTTAAAGGATAAGCAAGTATACGAGAGGGAAAAAGAGGTTCATCAAGAGTTCTCATATCAATACGATATCCTATTGGATAGAAATCTCAAGCCATAAGGTAACAAAGGCATTTACTGACTACCTATGGAAAATATACCATTGAAAACTATAAAAGATAGCTGGTCGTGTTTTGGGAAAAGAGGCAATAAAGAACACTGGACAAGTATAATGTCAGCTGGAAAATTTAGCATAGGAAATTAAACCAGAAATATATCATAGTATCACTGAGTAGTATTACAGTTTTACATAGTATTACTGTATTACCGAGATAATCAATTAAGCATGTTTATATTTTCGAAATCCGTCCGCCAAATTGCATCAATTTCACGAGACTCTACTTTAAATATATAACTGTTTCATTGTTTATGTAATACAACTCTACAGATCATGTCAAATTGGAAATACGCGACTCATTATTAGGAAAGAGTCAAATGAAATTATCAATTTCTTCGCATATCATCGAATCTAGAATAATTACTACTAATAACAAAGATTAATGTGTGTGTATTGCCGCTCTACAGGCTGAATCATCTGATCTACAGCTACGAAATTTTTAGAGTATATGCCTTGGAGGATGAAAAAAAGCTCCTCTGAGTGATTTTTTTAAAATTTTAGTTAATTAAAAATTAAGTGAATTTTATAATTTTCCTGCAATAACTGCTGAAAATACAGTATAAACATAAATTTTATGCCATTTCAAAATTCAATTCTTTCTAGATGTTATGATTTATCATTCAAGTTTTTCCTGAAATTTGCCATTTTTTTAAAAAATATTGTATTTCATATTTTAACAGGTTGCATCGTTGCTCTGAAATTGCTTGGTTGCTTTTTCCTTGAATCGCTTGCCTTTCTTCCATTTTTAAAAGCTAAAGCATTATGATTAAGTTCTGTGAAGTTACGAGATAAAAAAAAGGGAAGCTACAGTATTGCGATATTTAGAAAGCAAACAAATAGTATATTTGCATTTTTACTAATATTATAATGTCATGGGACTGTTGTCTACTAAAATTATTCATATACATATTGAGTAAAATATATAAAAGAAAATTAAAATAACACTAGCAATTTAACGGAATCAAACATGCAATGCTAAACTATTTAAATGCAATTAAACATAAGTAATATCAACGGTAAACCAACTGGCTAGTTTTCAAAGACGATTATTGATTTTTAATATAAAAGTGTTCAAACATTCTATAGCTTCTGCTTATAAATGCTGGCTATCATGAAAAATTTTGTAATTGATCAGGGTTTAATGGAGGTTTAGGGTTTTCTGGAATTTTCTAATATCTTTTGGAAAGGATTCACTAAGCATAAAATTTCTTTCAACTTTGGTTGGAAATCTTAACACTTTTCTGACACGAGCAAGAAAAATATAACGAATTTCTCAATATCGGCTAAGTATCAGTGTTAAATCGAATGCTATTATAGCTTTATTATTTAGTTACAAGTGGTTTATACGAACAGAAAAACAGTGTGGATGGCATCCATATAATAGGTAGATTCTACCTGTACTTTATTTCCAAGGTATTAATACAGGCGAAACTCAAATTTGTTGGGTAAACAATAGCAAAAATAATATTTCGAAAATAAAAATTTCATACCCGTTTCAATTCTTCTAGCTGTTTTTGGCATTTTTCACACTCCTCCTGCCAAAAATCAGCCCGTTTTGTCTCGGCTTCGCATTTGGCCTTTTCAGCTTCATAAAGCTGAAATAAAAAAAGGATCAACTTTCAGTTTCCAGCAAGAGAACGGTCAGAATATAAATAAAATGCAGAATAAAAATTACAACTCATTTTTAAGGCGAGAATCAAAACAAATAAAAAGGAGAAACTTAAATTTAAGTAGCAAGAAGACAATCTATTGGGGGAAGGAATGCAAAAGCTGTCTTAAGATCTACATTAGAAAGCTTTTTCTCTGCCGTCTAATTTTACTAAGTTTGAAAAATTACTTAATATTACGTAGTGTTAAGTCTTTGCAAAAATTATATATATATGTAAGCATTATTTTATGTGAAGCAGAATGCAGTTTGAAGACAGTGAAGAGACTTGCTATTTCGTGACATCGCTTTATTTCATTTTAAAGAAGCAGGCATATGTACAAACGATGAGCACACAGAACGACACAGAAAAGGAATGAGGAAAAAGCTCTTGGACATTTTATCCCTGGTCTTATATAACCCAAGATTTTGATAGGGAAAACATTTCTTCATAGTGCTAATATATTACGAGATTTCGATAGGGATTTTCGTTACATGCACAGAGAAGTCAGGGGAAACTCAGATTTTTAAAAAAGAATTTGCCTCAGCTATATTTTGCCTCTTCACGCGGAGTGTGGGAAAGTTCGACTTTCAGCTGATTCAGCAATTTAACAAAGCTTCTCTTGAATTAAGTAGAGACAATGGAATTGGATCACAAAATAAGAGAATATTTTAGAATAAAGTTACTATGGCCTAAATTAAGATGAAAATTAAATTGAAATTAGAGTTAAAATATCAATATATTCCCATTTTATTGTCCTGTTGCTATCAAATTTTCAAGTTCAGATAAACATTTTTTTAATGTAAACACAATAGTGCTTTTAAACAAATTAATGTTAATATCAACGAGTCAAATAGCACCGGGTAAACATATGCAATAACACTTTCTATCCGATTACCCGAAAACGTGAACAAGAAGTGCACGTAAATATAATCCATAGTTGCTAATACAGTGAGAATTCAATAACTCTTTACATTCCGAAGTTTGCGCTAAAACTTTATATTGATGTGCAATTTAAGATAATGATCAAACTTTAATGAGCTACATGAGTGAAAATTTACTTTCTCAACTGCCACGTTAAAACATGCAATTTATTTTATTTTGGAAGACCTAAACTATTTATATTCTTCAAAATCTAAAACATTGAATATTTTAACGATTACATTATTTTTCTACACATACATTTATTACAAATATACAAATATGATATACTTTTTCAAAGACATATTGTGAATTATAATTTGTTTTTAAAAAGGAGACATTTCAATTTGCTTGCAATTACTATTACACACAATAATTCGTCTACATTTTATATTAAGAAACGAATGGTATAAATTAAAGTATAAAATAAAATGGTATAAATTTAAATAAGAATGGTATAAATGGTATCATGAAAATTTTCTTAAGATTAAAACAAAAATAGCTTACCTGTTTGTAGTTTATGTTGCTCTCTGAAAAAAAATGAAAAAAATAAGCATCAGATATTCTGAGTTATACAAAATTTATAGACAAGACAAAAATGGAAATGTATGACTTTTCGGTACATGCTTCAATGAAACCATTGAGAACACTAAAATCTATTTAGAAGAATAGGGGTTCTATAGCAAAAAACAGAATTTAAAATTTACTTCCCCATATGGGAGACGCAAATGTACGAATGGAATTTTCTATTTTACTGCATACTGGCTGATGCAAGATAAATATTTGAGACGGTGCCTTCGCTTTGGTATAAAGTTCCATTGAATAATGATATTAATGAAATTGAATAATAAAAGTTCTATTATATGCTAATTAGTAAATTTATTACTTAATAAATAAACTCCTTTTTTAAAAAATAAATTACTTCCTACATTAATAATTTTTTTTTACTATATTTTAAATATTTAGTTACGTTCTATTCCTGTAGTTGAATTGAATAATTATTTTCTGTATTATTTTAAAACTTATATTTTATAACAACTTATATTTTTTCTTCCTTTTCAATTCAAGTTTCGGTATGTGTTTACATTATCTCTGTTCCAGTTATATCTATGTAATCTTTAAGCTTCCTTTGTTCATTATAATGATATTTTTCTGTGTTTCTTTTCAGAAATTAGACTGAAATACTCAAGATACATGGGGCCAAATCGCCTGAAATTTTCATATAATCAGTAGAAACAAAATGCATTTTTTTTTATCTTTTTGATTATGTATTTTTATGATAAAAAAATATTAATCAATATTATTAACATTTTCTGCATATTGCTTAAGTTTTTATACCAATAAAAAGAAGTATTAAATATAGTCATTACAGGATTGTCTACAAATAATAATTTGATTAAATTTGTTGATACAATTTTTTTGGATTAGAAATTGGTACCAAGAGTATATATATTTACTTAAAATATGAAAACATTTCATCTTTTTTTAAATTAATAATTAGAAAATATTATGAAATATTTTTATTCTTATGCAATTATTGACAAGCACAAGCCTTTTTTTAAACACTGGATTTGAACAATTTCTGTCTCATGTTATAAAAGTTCAATGAATCTCCAGAAACAAGCTTCGTATTGTTAAATAGTATGGATATTTTGAAAGTCTTTTTCATTTAAATTTTCTTTACAGTCTTTTAATCAGTAAATAAAAACGTTTCTAAAAATCAAAAAAAAAACTCGTAAATAGATCAAGTCCGCTTCAAGGCGGTACAGTTCATTTGTAAATAATTTCATGTAAGACTGAGACACAAAAGTTGGAATATACAAAAACAAACCTATTAGTTTTAAACTAACAACAAAAAATCGTCTCGTGGAATTAAAGAATTTTCTACAATCTTCTAAAGTTTTTTGAAATGCAGGGAAATTTCCGATTGAAAGAATTTTTCGAAATAAAATATGAAACTAACAAATAAGCAACGATAGTATATTCTAAAAAGTTCCAGAAAATTAAGTTAATTCCATGATAAGGTGAGGAATATAACCAAAAAAGGTAAATAAGGCTAATTATTTTTGCTTATTTCGCAACTTTCTGGTTAATTTATTTTCGTTAATGGTCAACATATTTATAAAAAATTAAAAGAACGAAAAAATTTCTCCTAATTTTATAAGAGATTTATAGACGTTGCATTGATAGTTTTTTAAACCCTTTTTCCAAATTTTTTTTAATAATCTTATATAAGAAAATATTCAATTTCAATTCCGCAAGACGTGCAAAGTATGAAATTGTACTTGATTAGCTCAATTGATCCACAAGCTTTTTCAGTTGAAAACTCTTTCAAAAGAAATTTTTCATAAAATCCATAATTTCCAAATTAATAATAGTAAATGATAGAGAATTTTTATAATATAGAAAATAAATTCCTCTGATAAGAGGGAGAGGAATGATTATCTACACAATTGTTAATTTCTGAAGTAAAGGAAGTTCCCTTGCACTTTTTAATACTTGTAAAACTTTAATTAAACAATAAAACTCAAAGAAGCCCTTCCGCTTTATTTCTTTTCTCAAAAGAATACAATGAAAGTATCGTAATGTGATCGCAGCTAATATTAATAATTGCTATATATTATCAAAATCTTCTGGCTGCGAACTGATGCATTATTTACACAAAATTTCCATTTTGTGCAATCACAACATCGCTTAATGCTATCAGTTTGGCAGTAAAGAATTTTACAATCTCATTTACAACAAGACATCCACATTCATGGAATTCTTTGCCCTCTTCTAAGAAAACGCATTCTTTTGTTTGGACAAAAACGACTTGGATTGATAGATACAAAATTATTATAGATACAAAAAACTAAACTTTGTCGAGATTGGTCCAACAAATAACAATTTTCAAATGGACGACAGCATTGAAAAAAAAACCCGTTATGAAAGAATTCATGAAAAAGAAGTAATTTAGATACCGTGAATTGGAACCTTCATTTTATTAGGTACTTTATATCCCATTCGCATCTACTTACTGCTAAACAAACCACTTTTTTTCTAATCTGTCATATTATATATGTATTCTTTAATGCCTTATGCTTTTAAAAACCCCATAACATTTCTATTACACAAAGGTTTTCTTTCGAAAGTTAAAATATGATGTTCATTTTATTTACAATCTAAAACATTTCAACCATATGTAGAAACAGCAAAGTGGATAAAAATACAAGATATATAATTCGGTATGGTAAGTTTCAAAGCAGGATGCTGCACTAAGTCCAACATTACAGTCTTTACATTCAAATCTAGATTCTCAACTCGCACGTCTGCCATTTTTCATTTCACACCAAATTTCCTTTATTTTTTTTTAATTTTTATTTCCTTGGATCACGTCTATGAACGTAAGATGGGAAATGTTATCCTGTTAGAGAATGATATTGACAAGTATATTTAATCTTTTAGAATAAAGACATTTATATAAAAGCTCGAAAATATCATTTAAGTTCATTTCTACATTTAATAACAGTGGGATCTCAATTTTAAGCTCGAAATTAAGGAATTGTTTCAATACATTCTTTTAAAATTTCAAATTGATGGAATCAAATTATAGAGAGATACGCAGCGATACTTTATTTCGGCCTCAACAGTTTTCGTTATTCATTTTTCCTTTAATATAACACGAGCTTAAATGGAATTTCAAAAAATGATCTCAGCTGAAAAAAGTTTATTCTAAATTTTCATTTATTTCAAATTTGCACATGATCCCATTAATTTATCATTACAATTTATAGCTCTGTTTATAGGACTTTATAATATGGATTCATTTTAAAGAATTGTTCGATAGTTTTCTTCAAAGATTAATATTGTGTTGTTTAAACTAGGAAATTTAATATAATATTTATCCTGTAACATTGAAGAGTCAAGTTTTGTACAGATTGCTCAACAGCTTAAAAAGAATAAAATGCGAACCTAAATGAAACGACTTTTGCGATTTTTTTCCAAAGGAAAAGTAGAATTCGATTGGGCTACTTTAATTGCAAAAGTTTAAAAAGAATTTAAATTCAAATTATAAAAAAAAACATTTATAATATTGTTAAATATGATTAATGGTATTAATTTTTATAATTCTAATATTTAAAAAAATTACTAACTTTTTATTTATATACTTTATAGTTATTTTTAAAAAATATATCTTTTTACAAGCACTTTTTATGAACATTTTAGTCTTTAATATCTTAACCCGATTTACTCTTCGTTCTTTTTCCGAAATCATACCAGCAATAAAATGCTAAAATTCAATCACATTTTATTCAAATCACTTCAGGTTTACTTTGAATTTCAACTTGAAGTATTTAATTTGAATGGCACGTATTCACTCCACTACTACCTTAAATTCCCGTTTCATTGTAATCTTCAGTAAAGATATCAATTAACATTCTTTCATAAAAAAAATGTTTGTGTAATTTTTGTTAAAATTTTTCTGCTTTCCCCCTACCTACATTTTATTCTCCTCGCATCTACAAATCATCAATTTTGATTAGGTACTTTGAAGTTTATTTTTTTCAACAATCAAATCATCCATGTAATTGCACTTCCGTTTTGTATGCTCTGTATATATTTCATCAACTGGGAGCAAAATTTGTTCAGAGGAAGTCTGTCTGCCAGTTTATTTCAGAACAAATGGACTCAATGATTACAAAGCACCAGGAGCTAGGTAAATGAAATTTGGTACACAGGTCCAGCATCTAAAATGGAGATTAGTACAAAATTTTGAACCAAATCTCCCAAGCGGTTGACTATTTAATAAGTATTTATGTTCGTAAAATTTGCAATTGGCTTTTATTTCGGAATGTTTTCACATGGTGGCATTAATTTCTCCTGTTTAAATTCCCTTGATACTTCCAGATTTTAAAAATCCGACTTTTTCGAATGTATCTAATATCTTTATAACGATGTCACTTTATTTCATTATCTTTAATTACTGCACAATATTCTCCAAAATGTATTTGGAAAATGTTTCAAATCTTTTAACTGAAATCAACGTAAAATAACATTTGATGCTCAGAAAAAAGGTATCAATTTTATTTTTAGAATGTCAGATAAGCTTCACTTATGTGAAACCTTCAGCCACTTTTTTTTTTAGATATATTGACAAACACTAGAAAATGCATTCTAGTCTAGAACTACTTTTAACTAACCAGTCATATCTCAAAACTGTTTGCCAAATTTACGCACGAAAAATACAATACAAAAACATACATATTATATAATAAAATCCCTGCATCAAAATTGGAATGACTACCATCCGATCAACTATAATTTAAAACCGCCTGAATGTTTAAGCCTTAAAAGAGAGAAAAAAGAAAAATTAGTCCGTATCAAATTGTTTACTGCATAAAAAAGAAAAATATTTCGAACGTACAAATTTAAGAAAATAAAAATGAATTTTGTAAAATCCTGTGGCAATTCTGTATACATCAAAAGGTATAACCTTACTCTTTTCATAATAATGTGAGAAAATTACAAGAGTAATATGTACCTATAAATTATCAAACAAATTTATTTTATTGTGTTTAATATTTTTAAATTGTAAAGCTCTAACGAAGTAACGAATTAAAATACAACCAAATTATCATTGCAATACCATACATAATGAAAAAGATGGAATGAAGAAATATGGCTTTACTTATCAATAAGAGTTTGATTTTTGTTAACTGACAAAGATTTTCATTCTACATATGAAAAAATATCAGAGAATTATGTTGATAAGAAATGCTAATTAACAAAAAAAAAATCCAGTTTTATTATAAATTTCATAAATTCCAGTTTTATAAAAATTCATAAAACTTTTTCTTCCTCTCTTAAATATAAAAACCCAATTCGGACATAAATAAAATCCCTTAAGTGAAGTCCAAATTAATTAACGTCGTTTCCTTTTATATTTTTCTTTTTCTCCTCTAACCCTCCGAGAGGCTAATTATTCTGAGTATGGATTCTCAAAAATTTATCACTATTCCTCAAAAGATTACTTCAAAAAATAACAGCTTCACAGGAGATTGTTCGAAAAAGGAGCACTTTTCACTCCCCTTCCTTCCAATTGTAATCTATCTGGCTATCTTATTTTATCTTACTGACTGACTGACCCCTCCCCCGCCCTCCTCTCTGCACTCCCCAACCTTTTTTTTTTTTTTTTTCCATATTAGCTCTATTTTTTTCTTGTTGACGATTACTGCACATACACATTTATAGACATGGAAATTTTAGTTAATTCCCAATTACGTAGAGATCTGTAACTCAAATATTTATCAAAATCGCGTCGAATATTTTTATTGTTAATCCGATATTCTGTATAATTTGTATTCAATATATTAAAAAAAATTAGATAAAGTACAAAATTTATTGAAAGATATTGCATATGAAGAAACAATGGCCAGCCATTGAAATGACTGGCGTGAAACTTTAAATTGTAACTGCTTACCCTGTTGACGGAGGCGAGCTGTTCTCGGAGCTGAAAAGGGCCTGACAGATGCATTTTCAGTCTGAAAAAAAAAACGAAACAAAAGTAAATTTATGACAGATAAACTAATATATAGTGCTAAATAGTGGAAGGTAGAGCTAAAATAGAGTAAAACTTTGATTTTCATAGACAACAATTTGTCATTTTCGGCCGTTTTACGTAAAATTTATCAAATCTATTCAAATTCAGTCAATCTTTATTTAAATACACGAGACAGACAAAATATTCGATTTACAAGCCTGGGAAAGCTTTAATACCCGATACTTCTTGAAAGAATAAAAATAGAAAGCTTTTGAAAAAAATTAGGGAAATGAAATGAATTACTTTATTACGAAACCAAAATGTATTCGTTAAAATTTAAATATAAACCACGAACTGATTCCGCAATTCATGGAGTTATTTCTTAAATTGATCAAGATGTTGAGTTGAAGAACATATACATGTTTTTGTATGTTCATCGTCTATCCCAGATCAAAGTTGACTAACAGCGTTGACTACATTTAGAAGATTAACTACATTTACAATGTATTAGCTAACTCTACTAATGGTACAATTAACTTAATTGTCAGCAATGCTACTTAATGCTGTGAAGAAACTGACTGTTTAACAACCAAATTCCTGCATTGAGCGAGGCACACTGAGCATTTGTAAGTAGTTGTCAGCTTAAGCCGACAAGGCGATTAGTTTTAAATAAAAGGTTTCTGTCACTAAGTTTTGTTTTTGATGAGTTATAATTAATTTCCCGAAAGGAAGTTAATTTTGTTTCAATGAGTTTAGTATAAAATTGTGATATTATTCTCTTGAGTTATATATTTAAAATGGAGGTTTAGCAAAATTAAAGAAAGATGAATTAAAACTCGTTGCCGAGGAGATAGGTTTGGTTCTTGCAGAAGGCTTGAAAAAGAGTGAAATAAAACGTTAAATTGAGGAGAGTTGTGTGATCAAAAATAATGACAACGAAGTTGTTAAAAATGCTGTAGATCGAGTAATAGGGAATAGAAACCAAAAATCGGATCAGGATAGTGAAATAGAACTAGAGCGTCTTAGATTAGAGAGAACTAAAATAGAATTACAATTAGCGCAATCAGGGGCTAATGAAAATAGTACTCAGACTTCCGTTAATGTAGAGTGTAAAACCGAACCAGAAGAGTCGCTGGATAGCTTATTCAAGTCTGAAAATATTGTGTATTAAACCACCGAGAAAAGTTCAGGATTGGAGTTTCTTTTTTGCTTCTTTAGAGAGATCACTTAGAACTAGAAAGGTTGCTGAGAAGTTTAAAGCAGAGATTTTATTAAATTTATTAGGAGGAAGAGCTTCTAATATCCTAACTTATATTGCTGAGAAAGACAATTATGAAGAAATTAAATCAATTGTACTAAGAGAATTCGAGCCAACAGTGCAAGCGGTTTTAGAGAATTTTAGAAATGCTTCTAGAGATAAAAAAAACTCATGTCTAATTCGCGTCACGCTTAATGACGCGTTTTGAATATTATTTAAAATGAAGGGGTGTTACAGATTTCGAGACCCTAAAACAATTGATAGTTTCGGATAAATTATTCCAAATGTTGAACAAAGAAACAGTATCAAACAATATTATACAAAATCAACAGTGGTTTACACCTCTCGAGTTAGGAAAAGAATGTGATATGTATTTTGCTTCCAAAGGCAAAATCATTCTTGAGATGAGAAAAGGGCAAAATTATAGCAATAAATTTAAACCAGCATCAAAAGTATTTTTCAATGAGATGAAAAATAAAAATTGCGATTTATGTCTAAAGAGCGAGAATCGTCCTTTGTATGCCTCTTAAGCTCTTATGCGACTACATCGAATTATATAATTTCGAGCTAGATTCGAAAAATTTGCATTTCGCAGATGCTGCCCATAAAAAGGAAAATGATGATTTATTCCCTTCCTATACAGCACTGAAAAGTCCTTTATGCAAAAATAAATTAGCATGATGCAGATGGCAGATGATAAAAAATCTAAGACGTCCCGACGAGTGTTAGATCACTATATCATACCTAAAACGGTATTTATTAAAAATTTTAAGTTGCCATTTTTTTCCTCATTTAGCAATTTCATCTACTTTATAATTTTTTCATTGTTTACATTGCATTTGCAGTATTTTATGAACAAAGTCTTTTCAGTGCATATGTGAAATTATTTGAGCTCTATAACATTCAAGATGAGAGCCCATTGTCTCAACTTTAATGTGATGACTACTTCAGCAACATTTAGCTTTAGCCTCGGCTCTCTTTCAGAGATTGTCAAAAAAAGATATACTAATAGATTCATCTTATTAGCACAACATGCTAGACATTAACTCTTGGGCGACTGCATCCAATTAGGTGAATATTTTTAAAATTTGCATCCAGCAGATGCTGCCGATAAAAAGGAAGGAAAGTTTTGATTTATTCCCAACGATAACTTCAAGTGTTTTTAAAATTTAGTTCTAAAAATGAGAAGGTTTGAAATTTAGAAATGAATTTTTTTACGATAACGCTACTTCCTGTTTTTGTATCTTTCAAATGTGAGAAGGAATTAAATAGGTAAAAACGTATCTACACAATCCTCTAATTAAAATTAATTCTTTCATATGTTCAATACTTTGACGAATAATTATTAACTCGATACAATTTCCATTTAATTCGCTGATCATTTTAATTAATAATTTTAAAAAAATTGCCCCATTAATAAAAATTAAATATTTTAGATGCTTATTCCAAAATAAAACGCAAAAAGAAATTAACATATGAAAACATTGGAACACATCTCTAAATAGCATCAAGTAGATAAAACACCTGGTAATGCAGGTATTGAAATTTAGCCGTCAAGGTTAAAGTTTAAGCAAGCGAAACAAGTTCAATCCATTTTCAACAGAAAATGATTTCGAACTTTTGGCTCTTTTTGATTGCGATTGCACTTTCGCCTCATTATAACAGCGAACTCCTATCGGGTTTAAAATCGGAGTGGGCCGAAGTTTAATTATATTGACGATCTTTCTTAAAAGCAGCAGTAGGGTTATTTTGAGATGGACCTCGTAATTTTGAACTGCGGTCAGATGACGAGGACGACACCTGCAGAGTGGACGGAAATTATTTTAACTTTAATTAAAACATCCAGGAGTATCACGTTTTCGAGTTTCAAATATATTTTTCGTATGATGTAGTCGCCGTAGTTGGCTAGTTTTTAAAATATTTTTTAAATTATTTATTTTATGTTCTTAAGAATTTTGCGTAGTAAATCTGCAATTGAACTAGGAAATAAAGACGAATAATTTAGCAGGACTTCTAAGCAAAATCTTCGGCCTGTTTATTCGTCCATATTAGCGACCAATATTAAACAGATGCAAGATTTTGTGATTTGTTCAATTTTTGAAGCTTCCCGCTCCTACAAATTAGCCATTGATATGTTAAAAAATTAAATATACAACATCTCGTAATTTTTATCCAAATTTAGATACATTGAATCAGATTTACCAAAAAAATGGTAATACATTCACTTTCATAAGAATTTCCTAATTAACAAATAGAATCCATGATAAATTAAAAAATAATCATAACGTTCAAAAACGTGGAAATCAGATATGTGATCGAATTTTTTACATAAACTACAATTCAATCACTAGTATGAAATAAAAAGGATTAGCTAAAATATAAAGAAACCTCCGTATAAATGATAAACTTGCTGTTAAATTCATCGGCTAAGATCGCATGATTTATTTTTATTATATAAATATACGAAAAGAATTTTTAATTGAAATAAATATACGAAAAGAATTCAATTTTTCTTTAAAACTCATTTCTTATTTCCCAAATATATTTACAATATTTAATCACGTATATAAATTTATCAAAAATCACTTGTATGCAAACCATAATTATTAAATTTGATAATTTTTTTTTAATTCAAGGTGAATAAACTCGCATGTCATAATCAGTTGAAAGTCATGTCAGAAAAAGTTATGTCGTAATCAGTTTTATTTGAAAAGTTGTTTAAAATAGACAAAGGCAAAATATAATGTTCAATATAAAATATTTTAATATATAATTCATAACTGCAAAAAAAAGTATAAACACGTTGGTTGCCACATGATTTGATAGCGTATCGCATCTATTATATTAGTTTATCTTCCTTTCTTCCAGTTAAGATAGACAAGAGGGGGCATCTAATTAGACAAATAATCCGAATTATAGGCATAAATTACTGCAGTGAATGTCGAAAAAAATGTAAATGTTTCAAATGATAATTAAAAACAAAACGTTTCCAAAGGCTAGAACTTTTAATAAGAAAACGCCCCATAGGCACTTTCAAAATCATTCGAAGCAATAGCAAAATTCTAAGGAAATTCAAAACATTACTGTAAAAAATAGATGCAGGACTGCGTACATTAACGAAACCCAAACCAGCATTTTGAATGAATTGCCAAATATTAGATCTAATACTATCTATACAATATCTATTACAATACATACAATACTAATTACAATGTCTTCTGATAAATTATATGAATTTAATAAAATTTTGGAAAGCAAAGCCGAAATCCATAAAACATTTTTTTCACAATTAAATCATTCTTTTTAAATACACATTTTGCTTACATAAAAATCTAAATGTTTATAAAACAATTCATCTTATTATCCTGCAACGAAATAATTTTAATTTTGTCAATTCTAAACGAAAAACTAAACTTTATTTTAAAGCATTTAAATTTTAGTAAAGAATAAATAAAATAGAATAAATTGCACTCACGTTTGTAGAATAAACCATTTTGAAGATCTAGCGAGAGAATTGTGATAATCATTTAATAACTATCAAATCAGAAATGAAACAAAATCTGAATTTT
>JAPMOR010072376.1:8029-20447 GCA_026543865.1 Argiope aurantia
TACGGATTCGCGAACAAGTTCAAGAGACTATTATCAGTTGCATATTCAAATCAAGCAGAGTCGGTCCCAGAGGAGTAACATTATTAGTTAGATCATTTTGTAACCTGAAGTATGTTGTATTTTCGGATAAATTTTGATTGGATGTTTATGCTTTTAAATAAAAAGAATGGACACTAACTTGTTATAGATTGTAGCTGCATATTCTGCAAGATGCAGACCCTTTTATGTTCATTAAAGAATTTTATGCCTGATTTCTATATTCTGCTCTTTTTGTCGTGACTACTCCAACATTATCTAACAGTCTCGGTGTTTTTATGTAGTTCAATTATAGGTTTTCAGCTTCTGTGAATTAATTTTTCGATTTATTTTATATAGTGTAGTAGTAATATACAGTATATTTTAAGATTTTAGAGTCGTAACTCTCAGCCTTGCTCACCATGCACTAGGAAAGTAGTCTGCTGATTAGATAGCCTATTTACATTACTACAATACATATCGGGTTACTTCTCTTTAAGGCATGCCACCAGATTGTTACGAAAGAGTTATGAAATCATTTTGTGTGACTGAGGACTTGGTATGAATCTAGAAAGAGCAATACATTATTTTGATCAACTTCTCCTCAAGACAAAACTAGGCAACATTTATTACGACATCAAATGTTATTTACTTTTAATACTTCGTTCCTCAGTCTTTATGATTCCAAGATCAATGCCATAAAGGGGAAAAGAATGTTTCAGTTCATTAGTTGACATGAGCTTTTAAGATCACCATGCTCAATGTTCAAAATATTTATGCTTGAAGTGAAATGTTATCATAACGATGTATTTTCGAGGCACATTGGGAAACTAATTGCTTTTTGGAAACCAGTTGGAGAGCCCTTTATATTGCTTTCCAGGCTATTAAAGTATTGGTACGAAATGCATAACTATTTAAAATCTCGCCTGTCCTGTTTGATGATACGGAAAAATAAGAATTTAATGGAGACTGAAAGTGAACAACTTTTTTCTAAGTCTGTCTTTGCAATAAAGCATAAAACATTAACATAAGACTGTTATATTTTGATGGTTATTGATTCTAATGCCAAATTTGGCGACTTATTATTTTAAAAAGAATTCATATTTGGCATATTATTATTTAAAAAGAACTCACATTTTGCGATTTTATTGTGTTTTTAAATCTGATTAAAATAACGTTTAAATATAACTAAAAAAGAGAATTTCATAATAAATTTAATTATGGATAATATTGTTTAGTGTAACTTTTTCCTTTCCTTTTCTTCAGCAAAAAACATTAAACGAAAAATCTCGAATCAATATGGATATATAAAATTATATAAATATAAAATTTTAGAAAACAAAACAAAAAGCATGTCCGTTATCAGATAATTAAAAATATCAAAAATATGTTTATATTTTCTATTTAAAACTCATCAAAAGAATTGCAAAATCATTTTATTCATTGAGAATCACTAACTTTTTAAAAATAATTATTTAAAAATGTCTTATATTAAAATGCTAGTAAATGAAGACCAACTTTCGAGTTAATGTAGTTGGTTAATATGTCAAAGAAAGTTGTTTTCTATTTATTTATAAGTTTTGTCATATTATTCTATAATTTTAAAAATTAAAAAAATCCTTCTCACAAAGTCCTTTCATTATAAAAAGCCAAAGAAAAAAATCTTTATAAATTTTAAAAATTAAAGTCGAAAATAGGACAGTAAACGTTGTTAGAAAAAAGATTTCACCAACTGCAGTATAATGAATGTTATGAATAATATATTATAGAAGCAGCGCTATAAAATCATGAAGTTAGATTTTTTTCCATGAAACATTTAAATTATTGGAATACAATTTAATTAAAATTAAAACTTTTGTTATAATCGGGGGAAATCGCACGACTAAATTGGCATAATTTAAAAAGAAAATTTTGTAAATTTTATGATGAATAAAAACCTTTTTATTTGATAATATTTTTTCGATATAAACTGAAAATACTAAAATCTTGCTGAAAATTAAATCAACTGAAATTTTAATAAATTTTTAGATTTTGAAATGTTGACAATGATTTTTCTAAAGACGTGATTGAAACTGCATCCAAATGAGAATTTCCGTTAATGCCATTTTTTAATAATTGTGCAAAAACTGTACTTACGTACAAAATGTACACATTTAAAAGCATAAACGCATGCGTGAACACACCCAGATATACTTACATATTACAAACCAAAAAAAAATTATGATACTATTATAATAAGCAAATAAAATGTTCAAATTATATTGTTTTTTTAATAAAAAAAACCAATATATTTTCATGTAGTTATAGCACATTAGCAGATTGAAAAAAAATGCATAAATTACACAGTCATATTTGCAAAACTAAATGCTTTTTATTTACTTTAAGCTATAAATGTTGGAGAACAGTAAGTAGTATTCAGAAGTAAATATTAAAATATATCTTTATTTCGTACAATTAATCTTTATTTATATATGTCAGAACTAATATTTCCCCCTCCCCCCGACAAAAAGGAAATCTGTTTCAAATAAAATTCACATTAATTTGTATGTTTATTAATGAAACCAGGGTTTAAAAAATCATATGTCATGTTCATTAGAGATAAATTTTATTCAGTTTATAACCTGTGGTATTTCTAGTATTTCTTTTATTTAAATTTCTAACTATGGGAAATTGAATAAATATTTAATTGAGAGCAAGTTTCTAATGAAAACATTTCGGGTCATGAATTATTCAGTTATTTAAACCATGTTCATTAAAATTTCATCAGCAGTTTTCTGATCAATTACTGCTTAAACTCCTGCAATTAATAAATCTAAAGAGAAAAAACAAGCTTTTGGAATAATCCTTTATTAATGGAAATCAATCTATAAATGAAAACTGTGTTAAGATTATTTTAATTAAATATCTGATTAAGAAATGTTACATGTAGAAAGGAATAAATAAAAATTAAAGCGTAGGTGAAGGATAAGTAAAGTTTATAAATACAAATAAGTTTCTGAAAAGAAAAAAATCATTTAAAACTCTAAAGAAAGTTTAACTTTAAACTAAGTAACGTTTCAGAAATGGAGTGTATGTGTTATATTGTGTATGGCTCATTTATTCTACAATTAATCAGTTTATCTTAGAGTTTTATCACATTTTCATAATTTATTTAATTTACTTTGGTTCATAAATAAATCAGTTCAAAGCACATTTGGCCTAGGTCTGAAATTGATTAGTAATGCTTCAATTTATTTACTTTCCTTAATTCTTTTCATTAATTGGATATTTTGAATTTTATAAATCTATAGTTGATTAGCACGTAGCAAAATAAACTCCAGTACTCAAATTTGTTGAATGTAAATTTTGTATAGATTCCATTTTGCATTAAAATGTCTATTTTTGTGGAGGCAGGTACCAATCACAATAGATTTTCTATGATATAAATCAAGCATTTCATTCTGCTTAAATATTGATTTTCTATCTTCTCAGACAGAATCTATCCTAAAAGTGCAAGAAGATACACAAAAATAGTTTATATGTTTTAATAACAATATTTTACACAGTATATTTAAAACTTTTTTTCACTGACTGACACTTCTATATATTATTAAATGTTTACAAAAAGTTTTGTTAATGCTCAAATTAAAGGTCTTTATTAAAACTATACCGATAGCACAAAATATGCTTAAGAATGTGCTGTTTTAATTGTTTGGAAGATTCCAAACCATATTTTTAACATTATGCTTTATTTTTACCGTTATCATGACTTGAAGGATCTTGAATATTAATTATTATTTTTTTCAGATATTCATATTTACCTACTATTTAATATAGATGCAAATAAGAATCATTCCTTATTTGATAATTATTTAACTTGAATTTAATTCTTCCTTGAATTTCAGATTTAATCAATTTGTTGTTAACTAGGGAACCGATGCATGAAGGGATTTTGGGCAAAAAGAATATACTCAACAAATGAATCAATAATTAATTACCTGTAGCTGTTTTGGTTACTGCAGCGATTCTCAACCTGTGAGGCGAGAGAATATCCAAGAGAAAATATTATTTAAAAAAACTGATTAATTCACTGAAAGAAAAGCACACATACACATAGAAAACAAAATACATTTCGAAATACTTAATAACTTATTGAATTAAAACAACTTACTTAATCAAAACATACAAAATTAAAACAAATTTAATAATTATTAGCGACTTCCTTGGGCCTGTCTTGCAGAACAAAGTTTTTCGAAGGAATTATTAATGTTAGAAATAGCCACTATCAATTCTTTTTCTATATTTTGTCTTCAAAGAAGCCACAGCAGAAAATCCAGTTTCACAAAGGTAGGATGTTGAAAATGGTAATAGAATGTGAAATGTGATTGTTTTTAGTTCAGAAAAATCATCCTTACTCCTGCCCAAAATTCAAATAGCGATTTATTACTAAATTGTCTTTTAGTTTAGCCACTTGTCGTGACGTCTATCAATTTTTCTTCCTCATCAATTGAGAATCCTTCGGGAGTCTTATGAAATGGATCCCTAATCCACTCGCCATCAGTTTATCGTCAGCATGAAAATACATTTAAAATTTTTTGACAGCATGGCTAAATGATTTTCAATGGTTACAAAAAAAAACTTTTATATGATCTTAAACAGCCTTATAAGTTTTAGTATAATCATCCACATTTACAAACATTGTTAGGTTTTTTGCTTTAAATTTCTACTTCACAATTCCAATTTCCTACAAAAAGCCTTAACTTCATAGTTGAAAATTCAAGTTATTTAATTTCTCGAATATGTCGACCAAGTACCTCAATTTCATCACAAATAAATTATCGCGAAAATTCACGGCCTCCTGTCGGATTTCTTCTTCTAGGAAATGGCGATTTCTTCTCTTAATTCATAAACACGTTGCAAAAATTTCCCATGTGATGACCATCTTGCGTCTCAATAAAATAGTAACTCTGAAAGTACTGAACCCATGTATTTACAAAGCGCGGAAAAGGTTCTCGATTTCAGGGGTCTCATTTTTGTATAATTTACTACGGTTACAATCGTAGTTAACACAATATTCAAACCAGGACTCATTTCTTTCGAAGCCAAAGTTTCTCTGTGAATCATACAATGTGTGCATTGAGGCGACTTTTGTTTTAAAAGTGCTTGTATATCTTAGAATCTTTCGGACATTGAACGAGCACCATCGGTACATATTCCGACTCAATTTTTCCATTCTATGTTTGCCTCGTTCATAAAATCATTTAAAATAGCAAATAATGCGAGCTCTGATATTTTGAGTTCTATTGGTTTACCGAAAAGTAGTTCTTCTACTACTCACATATTATCACAAATTGGAACATAGGCAATTAAATGAGCATCTTTATTACTATCTGTTGCTTCGCCAAGCTGTATTGAAAACAATTTGTCACGCAACTTCGAGAAAAACTGACACTGTACATCTTCAGCTATATCGCCAAATCAAAGGGTAACAGTATCATTTGAAAGACGTATGGATTGCAATTGTTTTGAAAAATTATCTCCAAACATAGTTTCTACTATCTCAATGGATGCTGGCAAAATAAGCTCTTCACCAACGGTGTGAGGTTTTTTTACATCTGGCTATTTTATATGTAAGATGCAATTAAAGCCTTTTTAATTCACAGACAATCTTTAAAAAATGATTTTTGCTTGTTATATGATTTTAATTTTAATTCGAAGAATTCTCTGGGTTTGTTGACGTACTCACTATGAAGCGTTTCCGAATGTCTTTTAAGTTTATTAGGTTTCATGCTGTCTGTGGCCAACATTTTTGAGCAAATGATGCACAGGGGTCCTCTTCTTTATTTATTACAGTACTGGTAAACAAAAATTTTAAGTATTCTTGAGAATATTTCCTTGATTTTATTTTCGGAACCACGCTTGTCTGTGTACTTGTTAATGCTTGACTATAGTCTAATGCTTGCTTACTTCCGCTTAAAAATTTATTCATGAGTCTGCATAAATCTGCTGCCATGAATATTTCATATGGTGAATTGCAATTAACACGACCATACAAATTCACGATAGATTCGAAAGCGATAAAAGGATCCACTCGAATGAGACTTGCTGGAATTGAAACTTGCGTTATCGAATATTTTTCTTCTTCTAATGAGAAAACATTTGCTCCGCGCATGCTCGAGAAGGCATCGGTCGTGTGGATTCCCTTCCAAAAACATAACTTTTTTTGTTTGTTTGTTTAGTCGTGCTTCAGTTTTATTTCTTTTATTATCCGAAAAAATGTATTCCTAGTTTCTAAATTTAGCTCACCCCGTCTAGGTTAACTTTCATTGACGAATTTTTCTACTTTCACATTTTTTTAACGTTAGCTCGCTGTTTGGCTTTCATTTCAAATATAATATTTAAATTTTCACCGCTTTCATTCGCTTCATCTGTTTACCGCCCGCTTGTCCAAAATGCAAGATGTGGTTTCTCGCCAACGTTGGCTCGTTTTTACTCTTGTTTTGACAGTTAGTTAAAAATAATTTAAAAACAAAATCCAAAATACTCAATATACATTATTATTGTATACATTTTATTGTAAGCGGGGGGGGCGATGAAAATTATGATTGAAAACGGGGCCACGAATACTGAAAGGTCGAGAAACGCTGGGTTACTGTTATTAAAAATGTAAATAGTATGATTTAATTAGGAGTATTATATAATTGCCCTTCTACACTAATTCATTTCGGTGAAAGAGAAATTCCTAAGTTTTCCTGTTTTACCTTCATTAATGAGAAATTGATAATAAAGATTCATCTGTTAATTTTTATTTATAGAAGCATTTCGAAATTAATTATATAACACATACGTTAATGTTAATTTTTAGTTTAAAAATGTCCTATCATTAGAAAAATCTTGACCCTTTGTCTAGAAAAGTCTGGCCTCAACAACGAGAAAAAAAGTTCCTTGTTTGATAATATAACACTAGATCGTCCGCGATTTCGATTACCCTTAAACGTCAAATATATAAAAAAACGTGGTATAAAATATATAAAGTAAATGTAATAACTAAATAATTGCAAGACTTGTTCAGTTGGGTTTAGATTTAAGACTTTTTAATATTAATTCAAGTAATTATCATATTTTACGATCCTTTGTATCATAAGAATCTGTAGCAAACAAATTACTCAGTTTTACTTAATCTTAAGTTTTCATCGGAATCTAAATTAGAACAAGACTGCTCACCCATTCATTATGCTCAATCATAAGCTACATTTTGTCATCAAAAGACCCCTCATTGAGTACGGAATGATCACATGCACTTGCTACTGAGCTATTTCCACATTGAAAAGTAGAATAGGATCATTTTGATTGGGAAGTAAGATTTTTTTATCTATGTCTTGCGACGTCCGAAATTTGGAAACTGTGCAAGTTAAATATGTATTTTAAGAATTCTGCTCAAAGTATTAATAAGTGAAAGGCATGTTTTAGCACTAAATCGATAGCAAGCCACAACTTTGATAATTTTACTTCTATTTTATACCGTTTTCATTATAAGACTACTAACTTCGTAGTTTTCCGCCATGTTATATGTAACCATTCTATTATACTTAATCACTAATTTCATGATTATAGTTGTTATCATTTTAAAGTAAAGGGAGTCGGTAAGAAAGGATAAACCGTATGTTTTATCTTTAGTGAGAACTTTAATCGTTTTAAATATCGTAGTGAATAAATTCACTACGATATTTTTACGATATTTTTGAATTAGGTTAGCATCAGGTCCTTTTGATCACGATTTAAAGTGCGGACAAAAAATTAAAGAATTGATGAAAAGAAATGAAGAAAATGAATGAATATGAGATTTTCTCCTAATATGAGATAGTATTTTGTATTTTCCATGTCATATTTATTATTGAATAATGGTGGACAATAGATTAGATAAAATGTACATATGATCATATGATGCGGAAGTATCTAGATGTTGCAATAGCCAGCAGTGACTCTTTGTGGGTAAAAGAATGCAGGATCAGACAGGAAAAAAACACATTGGGAATGCATACTAAACTCCTAATTTTCTTCTAAAACATAAAAAAAGAAAAGATGAATTCATTCGCCAGAAAAATGAATCCATTCACTAGATAATATTTCAAAATTTCGTAAGAGGACTAGAAAAAAAATCTAATTTCAAATAATAAGCTATGGTGCAATATCATATATATATATATATATATGTGTGTGTGTGTGTGTGTGTGTGTGTGTGTGTGTGTGTGTATTTCTAATACTACAATAACAATTATAATATTATTTAATTATTTTAGTATTTATAAATTTCCAATTATATTCCGAAATTATAAATTTTTTACATTATAATTTAAATATTATGTTGGTATTATAGATTTTTACATATTGCTGTTTCATTATAAAACTACTAAATTATTTTTCACGCTTCTAATTATTCGGCATATTTATTTAGCAGGAAAATACCATGCTAAATTAATCAGAGATCTGAGAAGGTAGTTTGCAACCGTGGAGAATAATTTGACATCCCACTTTAGGAATTCTGTAACTCGACAAGTTTATCTCAATTTGCAACTAAAATGCATTATTCCAAGCAGTCAAGAGATGTTTAATGATGAAATGTACTTCCAATAGAATGATTCACTTCCATGTTGCTGTTGCAAGGCAAGGACCTGTCAAAATGGAATTAATTTAAACAAATGGCTTTGGCAAACATATAATATTGAAATAAGCTTAAAAATACATTAAAATATATTTCCCTACAAAGTATAAAATACATTATTCTATGTAACAAAGCCCTTAAGTGAAAAATAAAATTAATAATTACTAAATGTTAACTGTTTTCTGTATTCTATGAAACTGACTTTAAATAGTAGAAATTATTATCATCGGTTTCTGGCATTGCTTTCTAGAAAACTACTAGATTTTAATTCTTCAGTTTTGCATTCTGAAATGAGTGGATGCTGGATTTTATCACTGAAAGATCTCAACTAATATTACTACCATACTAATCAAGTGGATTGAATATAAACAAATAAGAAAGATCTGAAATTTGAAATTAAGATGTAACAAACGAATAAATTAAAAGGAATATATGAAACCAATCTTGATCAATTATTTACTAACATCAAATCTGCAGACTCATTAGAAAAAAAAATTCTAATGAGTTTAGATACCTGAGATTTTATCTCATAAAATATGAGATTAACTTTTAAACCGCTATCTACATTATAGTCATGATTTAAAATTAGTTGTTATATTTTCAGATCCTTCAGAGATATATATATTTTTTTGATGAAAGCCAACTCATATTTTGCTTCGTTGATGTTAGTTAATTAATATATTTCTGATCAACATTTTAAAGATATTGGCTCAAGAATGAGAAATTAAAACTTATATTCAAAATTCCCATTCTAATTGAATATTAGAGAGCCATTTTTTTAAAAAAGTGAATGGTCTTGGTCAGGTGTCAGCAATTAGATAACTGTAAATAATAAAAAATCGCAAAATTAAACTCAGAAATTTTGACAGTGACAATGGTCATAATTTATAGAAATTTTGAATTCATAATATACATTTAATTCCTTATTAATGGAGAATCTAATAAAAGGTCATTTACGGATTCGAAATATTGTGATATGGAATTTCACTCCACAAAAACAAATGAATATTGATTTTAATAAGGAAACTGCTGGAGATGTAAATTGCAGTTTAAATTGTAATTTATTCTGAAGCAGAATTGAAATTATAATTGTAATTTGACTTTTATTGGATAATGTTTAAGTAAATTACTAATATTAAAGCAAAAAATCGAACTCAACCTGTAGAATATTAGAAAATCAACCATTTCAATAATTTGCTATGTGAGTTACTAATCAAAATGTTGTTTTTACTGCGTAAACCAAGTAAGAATACATTAACTGGATTTTACTGCTGTAGATTGGTGTAAGAAATATTAAAATAAAAATATTCCTTATACTATTGAAGAAAGGAACAATGTTTATTCAGTGAAATTCAAATAATCCTCAAAGTTTGTTCTTTTTCAAAAAAGTTTAAAATGTAATTAGTTTCACCACAGGATAACAAATACTGGTTATCGGAAATATTTTTATCCCACGTTAAATTATGCATCAACAAATGGAAGCTCAAATTTAATGAAAGCAGAAACACAAGTCACAGGAATCATTTTTCTCTATTATTGACTCATCTTATAAATTACACAGTTGAAGAAAAAGTATCGCTTTTTTACTGCCCAAGCGGCAATATTTAAATATCTAAATTGGAGACAACTTTCATTGATTGCCAAACAAATGGTTAAAATTTTTCTTGACAAGGAATTTCCAATTTCTTATATTGCAGTTCATTTGTACATCATTATTGGAATTTATAAATTTACTTCATTATGATTAAAGCTTGTAAAACATTTACAGAGAAATCAGTATATTTTGATAGAACATTTAATGTGTTGATAATATAATTCACTGTCCGATGAAAGAGGATTTTAATCGGAAGGAATGATTACTGAAGAAAACATATTGATTAATCTTAGAATCAAAATGCGAAGTTCCATTTAAAATATTGAATAGTAATAATATTGAAATCAAATACGCTTTGCTTATTTTTCCAGTAAAACACTGTACTAATAAGTTTTCACATAGTACTAATAGAATGACAAATATATCATTTCAGGATAGTAAGTTAATGCTCTAGTTTCAATGGCAATTATTCATATATAAACACCTCTTGATAATTCAAATTTTTCTAAAATACATGCGGTGGTATGCTGAGTAGAATATATTGTCTGATAAACAAGCATACTTCAACTTATCAAGGGGCATTAATCCGGCAAAATAAAAACATTCACTATAAACCTGCTCCTAATAATTTATAAAAGATAATTTTGGAGCATACATGACTGTGATGGAAAATACAGATTATTATTATCAATTATTATTTTAGACAAATAATATCAGTCTTTTCAGAATGCAGAGATATAAATATGAGATAATAATGGGTAAAAATATGACTTCGCTCTTTTTTGAGTTAAAAAATATTATAAAAGTTTAAGGTGTACTATCTATTCAAAATATTTCCCCTTAAAAAATATAAAATTCTGAATCTCTCTGAAAACAAACAAAAACCATAAAGAAAAATGTCTAATTGTTTGGTGCAATTCGACAAAATTTTGATATCTACCTAGATATAGAATCTTTTCTTTTTTCAAATAATACTCTACATGGAGCGAAAAGACTCCTACGCATAAATTAGAAAAACAAAATAAATTTGTTTTTTATTTGATTGGAATTCCACATGAGACAGATTTCTTACAACTCACATTTTACAAATAATAGTCTGAAGGTGCAACATCCTGTGAATTTAACTTGTGGGGTAGCATATTTCAGCGAAGTGATTCAAAATTTCTTTCACTGATTTGTAACATGTGGGCCACTATTATAGTGATATAAAGAAAAACCTTTTCATGTCTTTTGCTGAATTCTGTATGTTTCTCCTTAAATGTTTAGTACAAATTGATCAACTATTGCTTGTATCTTTCACTTTTGATGCTTTCATCAAATAATTCTCCCAAATCTATTATTTTTTGGTACATTTCAAAAGCACGTATTTGTTTAAAACATAGGCCCGTTTCGCAAATTTTTATAATGGATATTTATGTTTTTTTGTATACACATTTGATTTACAGATTAAGAAACTGAAATAATCCTTAGATAAGAAAATTATTATTTGTAGTTTAAAAACTATATAAATACATTGTGAGCATTAGTATTGAGCCCTCGTGCATAATTCAATAAATACAAATAAAATGTGAATTTTAAATATTCATACTAACTAGGAAATATGAAGATAGAAATTATAGCTGTAGAAGAAGCATATCTACAGCAACATAAGTCTTAATTTTAATTTTTTTTTAAAAATTAAAGTTATCTTTATGATGTTTGTAAATATGTAACTTACCTCCAAATTCCTTGACCTATTTTTTGCTTTCAATTTTTATACATTTGTGTGATCTAGATGATAATAGAGTATTTTAAAGGATTGTGGACTTCATTATTTTTCATTTTTCATTTGATAGCAAAGATCAGAAAGGCATGATAACCAGAATCTAGGATATTTATAAAACAAATTAGGAAAGTCTATTAGAAACTAAAACATAGAAAGTAGTAAATTTCAAATATACTTTTATTTCTCTATTAAAAATTAGGAAATTACTTTTGTTACAGCACATAATATGTCAATTATAGAAAATTATAAATCTGAAAATAATGTTAAACTTATAAATGAGGCAATAAATATCATAAGAAAAAAGACTCCTACACATGAATTAGAATGTTTTTTTCATTTGATTGAAATTCCACATGAGGCAGCATATTTTTTTACATCTCATTAATATGTTACAATTTTGTTC
>JAPMOR010072382.1:0-25415 GCA_026543865.1 Argiope aurantia
ATAAAGTAAATATCAAATACGTGAAATTAAACAAATAATAAATGTATCATCCAATTAATTATACGAAAAATATAAATAAATATCACGTGATCTTAACAAAGAGTATTCTATATTATCAGGTCATTAACCATGCGTACTGAAGAAAAAGGAGATGTTACTCATTCATACAAATTTTTTACTAAAAAAGGACAGGTAAAACAGAATCCTAAAATCAAGGAATCCAATGAATCGAGGCCAGAAAAGCATGGAAGCTAAGTTACAAGTTCAGGAGCATGAGCCAATTTTGCGTAAGTAAACTACTGCATGATCAATATATGGTCATGGTGTATAATCGTTACGATAGCAATCACAAATTGGAAGGTAGTAAAATGTGGAAGCTAGAATAAGTGTGGGATACAGTAAGACATGTGGTGCGAATGAAAATTTTGGATTGCCGAACTCTATAAAGTGTTGATAAACATAAAAGAAATTCACCTTTGTTGCTCAAATGCAAAGTTTATTGGAAAATTAATCCCTTGATGAACTTGCAATTTTTATTATGTCTCCCTGACATCATTTAGATAATTTAATGCATGGCCGTATTACTGGCAAGATTGAAGAAGGGCGAAAAATAACATGTTGACAGGGAATTCCACTTCCGCCACAACGTTGTTTCGAGACTTCGGAAATCATCTCAAAAAAATTGAATGTGGAGCTCGTGTTCTTGTCAGAAGAGATAGTACACAGTGCTGTCGATAAAAGGGAGCAGGCGTAGCACAGCTGGTCAGGTAGAAAATCAGTTTCTCGATGTTCGGGCAAGTGCATCTGAAAAAAAAACTGTCGCCAGATGTTTGCAACAAAATGACTAAAAGCCCTTCATCCCGTTGTATGCATTCCATTGTCCAGATACTTTATCGCTCGCTTACAGCATCGAAATCGTAAGGAAGAGAACTGGACTTGCATACTTTGCTCAGATGAAAATAGTTTCTTTCTCTTGTCTGATTCGCGACAACTGATCTTGTATGAGAGATGCATTGTATATAGTCCAGTAAACATACAGCAAAGACACCGATATTCTACATGAAACGTCATAGTATAGGTTTGTATCTTGCTCAATGGCCGTATGTCCCTCTATGTGCTTCTAACTGCAACTATGATCGACAAATGATCCATTAATGATTGTTTGCTGCCTTATGTTTGCATGTTTCTTTGTTCTGATAAATTTGTTTTCATAGACGACAAAGCAACAAGTCATCGAAAAGTCGCTGTGCAGAAATGTCTAGAGATTAAGGATATTCAACGCCTGGAATAGCCAGCGAATCTTCAGATCTGAATCCCATTTTGCGGAAGAGTGTTGCTGGTCGACAATGCCCTCCAATAAATAAGTACACTCTCATCCGTACACAGACAGAGGAATAGAATAAATTATTTCAACAGCAATTGGATAATGTTGTACAAATCATGCCATGGCATGTGGAATCTTGTATTGCCCTCTATAATGACCATAATCTGTACCGACATACAGACGGTAATTGAATTTTTTCACTTTAACATAATTGAACCAAAATGACCATTTTAACCTGGTTGCGAAAACAATTGAACATTTTCAAATCGTTTTAGATTTCAAAGCACAGTAAATATATCGCTATTGTAATGTTTTAGCAATCTAGAACTATTTTATTTCACTTTTCATCCAACCACGCTTGATTTTTTATGCTCTTTGTGATCCGGCCTTAACAATTATAGATTCAAAAGCATCTAGTTGCTCAGATTTATAAATGTTAGCGGCAAAGTATGAAATCCAGCATTGTATATAATGCCTAAAACTAACCATCTATGTATGAAACGATTCACATTTCACACATTTCCTAGAAATTCTATAGAATATCAAATGAGAAACCGGCAAAGTATGAAATACATCCCCGATTCGTTTCAATCAAAAAATTCATACCTTGTGTGGTCATGATAGTAGAGATGATAAAATGGATATTTTGTGCACCCTTTGTTGCGATACTGAAAATGCGAATGAAGGTAAAATAAATTCTAAAATCAATCTGGAAACATAAGCCAAAAAAAAATGAAAATGAATTCAGAGAAAAAAATCTCACCAATTCTTTGGGAGCTATTGTGCGAATTCTCGTTCCTGACATCAACGCGGGTTGAGATGATTCGTGCAAGTATAATGGAAATTGTAATGAATGTGACAGAGAATAGATACGACTTGGAACTTCTAAAGGAATTTTAAAACAAACCTATGCGAGATCACAATTCACTTTATGCCCTAAGAACTTACTTTGAATTGAAAATATTCCTGACCACGAAATTCCTCTCCGGTCAGTTGCAATTGCTTAGTCCAGTGTAAAGATTCATTAAACGTATGTATAAGCACCAAAATATGAAATGTTTTCGCGTGAATGTCTTTGAATTATTTGAAATGCAATTCAAAATGCAATTCAAGCGTACCATGTTTCAACAATTACATTAATATTAATTCCTTATTTTTTTAACATTTTGTTTCTCTGAATAACATAGGCATAAATTTTGTTCTGTGCAACTTCAAATTGTCTTTATATATATTGAATATATTTTTTAATGGCGCTCTCATTAACTTTTCAGAATAGCACTTGTATTTTTGAGGAATACACGTCATTTATATATTAGTCTTATCATGGTCCTATTTTTATACTTTGCCCAAATAGCCTTTATCATTCTACAGAATGCCTAGGTATTATATACAATGCCTAGGGAAAATATGTAATAATTCTCATATTCCATACTTTGCCTAAAAACATCCGGCATTCTATAGAATGCCAGGGTTTCATAGTTGCCGGTAGCATATATAACTGCATTTTAAAGCATTAGTTTTCAATTAGAATTAAGCTATAAAAAACAAAATTTATATAGTTACTTCATGAGAAAAGTTATTCCTGTTTTCACAGCTGTTATTAAAGGTAAAGAAATAATCGGAAAAATATGTTGCAGTTAAAAAATGGTATAAGAGATTATTTTTCAAATAGCGATGTTTATTTGAATCTTCTTTAAAATTTTAATCAAATTATTTCAAGGCAAATTTATACATTTCTGAACTTTGCACTTGTCCTTTAGTAACATAATGTCCGAATATGCCCAGAAAACAAAATTTCCATGAAAAGGAAAAATGGCGTAAACTTCCGCTGAATGACGAGGACTACATCAACAGCATCAAGTGCATGAAATATTGATTTTGTCTGTCTTCTGAATAGATCTAACCATCCATTACTGCCATGATATAAGAAACGAGAAGGAAATAAATAACCGCCAAATAAATGATGTGATGATGCTGCAAATCAATAAAGAAGAAAAATGAGAATCCTCAATAAAAATATTGATCATTTTCTGAACGTGAGTATTTCGGATGTTTTGACTTATTTCGAGAATAAACGAATACGATTCTCATTCTAGGTTTTACAATTCTTTTAATGTTAATGAAGTTTCGGAAATCTGAAGGAATTCCTTTATTCGCTTCAATTATTTTTTGATTCCTTTTTTATTTAATCGCACTTAATATTTGTAAGTAAAAAATATTACAATCGTCAAAAAAAAAAATCTAAAAGTTATTCTCGAGTTTTCATGTTTTATATGCCCTAAGTTCTGAAAAACTATTAATAGATTATTTGCTGATCCGTCTAAAAATACGATAATTCAAAACAACCATAAGATAAATGATGGGCGACATTTTATAAGCAGTTCTATCTACCAATATCCTGAGTTTTTATAAATTTTGGAGGACATCCATTGACGAGAAATGTGTCTCAGACTGAGTGGGTCGAACATTACAAGAATGATGGATTTTGATTTATTGCTAGAATAGTAGATCTGAAACTAATTTCTACGTGTGGTTAAACGCAGGTTTATAGATAAATGCATTGCCGGATACTGTTTCATGACCATGTATATTTCTCATCGAATTTCGGAATATAAATCATTACCTGAACTGCCTATCCCTGTGCATGTGAAAGGCCATAAAAAATGAACTAGTTAACTAAAGAATTCTGTACCAAGTACACTGTAACATTCCCCGTTTCCCAGTACTGATAAGACATTTACAGACAGCTGTGTCGTCGCTGTTACTTACTTAACTCCTCGAGATAACCAGATGGTGGATCTTTTCACCTGGGTGGTCTCGCATCTGTTCATTAGCGGATACAGTGAAAGACCACATATGGAATTCCTCGTCCCAGAGGTATTTGAAGAACCTTCAAAGAGAAAGGGGTGTTCAAACATCTGGATGCTAGATGTTTCTCTTTTGAAAGGACCTTCCTACGACCCACTGGCGCCGCTGAGAGAGTCTATTGCTGAACCCGGATTGGCCGAAAGGGAGCTCAAAAGACCAATGTAAATTAAGAGGCGGAGACTGTCACCGAAATAAAGTGCGGAGAATTTTTTAGGGGGGGAGAGAAGAAACGAATTGCGGGGACTGTTGGACTACGCCCATGAGTTCCGAGTCCGAGAATCAACTGAGTTTCAAGAAACCCTTCGACTTCGATTGTTGTATCTCCTACTACAAGTGTAAATAACTATTTATTTAACCAAGATTAGAACAAGTTGTTTTTTTGTATATATAGGGCTGTAAAATAAAGAATTGTCTGGAAATTCTGCTTCGTTATTTGATCAGTCTAGATCAAGACATTACAATACCATACAGTAAAAGTATACTTGTCGATACTGCTACGTTCAGTGGTGGTCAGCATGGTCGTCAGTACACAAGAAGTGAAAGTATAAGAAAAAGTTCAGAGGAGAACACACGTGATATTTTCGTACTCCTTTTACAGTGTGCTTGCTCCGAATGAAAGATTTGTTGCGAATTGAATGAACAATTATAATAACTTGAAATTCTTTTATGCAAGTAAACGTTATGCTTTTCTTTCCACATACTGTGTGTTGTTCTAAGAAATTCATCTAATTGCATTAACTCAAAGATAATTATTCTAGACTAAGTGAATATTGATTCAATAGATATATACGAATATATTTTTGATAGAATATTACTTCTTATTAATTTGAAATTCTCTATTCAAATTCATACGACCATCTTTAAAAAAAACTATCAAACTTTTTTAAAAAAATGAATCATTTTATAAGAATGTAAATTAGATTTAAATTCTACTTTCAAATAATTAAGTCATTAAAATGACATTTTTTACAGTAAAAATTTAAAATAATTTGACGGTATTTATTATTATTGAAGGAATTTTAGTTTTTGACACGATTAAATATTGCATCTTTAAAATTGGAACATATTTAAACAACTTTATATAATGTAAAAAGAGGAAAAAATGCTTTTATTGCAGGAAATAAGATGTAATTTGATGATGATCAATAAAAAAAACTAGTATTAACACTCAAAATGTATATCTAGAGTATTAATATTACATAATAGTTATAATAAGGAGGAGAAAAAAAACCTTCAGTGGAAATTCCATATAGCTTTATTTAGACGATTGCATATTTCAAGTCCAATAATAATTTTAGCTAAGTTTATCTCCAACAACAACTTTTCAAAAGAATAATAAATAATGCTAAATCAATTATTAATTTACTGGAATAACTGGCATTACAGTATGCCTTTAATTTCGCTTATTTTAAAAAAGATTATTCAGAGCAATTCGTAATATCAGAATAATTATAATTTTTTAACCGTATCTACAAAGCGCAGGAGAAAGAAACAAAGTTGCCATCATCAAATTGGAAATGAATTTAGTTTCTAAGAAATGAGTCATAGGGAATTTAAGAATATTCAATATATATTCAAAATTCCCATTATACTTTATCGCAGCTTGGAAAAACGGATAGTAAATATTTACTGTGTAAAATTTTATCGGTCATTGTGCTGTCAAATGTGCTCTAAATCGAATCGAATGATACAGCGTTCTTTTGTATATCACGAAAGATATATTTTAGACTCATTTCGAGTTCCCAAGAGTGCACTACAACCCCCTTACCTTCAAAAAAAAATGACCTGAAAAGAAAGGCGGGCGCAGGTGTCGGCGTAGCTTCACATGGTATCGAATTACAAGGTCGGGGTCAGGTTCAGTGGATATGAATCTGGACCTTAATGACTTCTGACCTTAAACTCCGAGGAGAATGCCATCCGCGAACTACTTGCCAATGAGAAGTTGAAAAATCGGTTACATTTCAGAAATAAAACTCGTGCATACGATATACTTGATTCTAATTGAATGATACCTAACAAGTGGGAGTCAGCTTTCCAAAGCGTTTTCCCATACTCTATAAATAAAGATAAATGTGTGCTTTAGATAAATTTTTTCCCCAACCGATTGAAATCAAAATTTGACTACAATTGCAGTCACAAAATCCCATACAAAATTGCACAAATTGACAGGCGTTATATCCTTTGTTGGATTTGGCTGAAATTGTGGTAGTGTTTACAATATAAATGTTAAATCTGTGTACCAAATGTTATCCATCTAGATCTTTCAGTTTGTAATTATCGTGTTAACTTATATCCGAACAGATCGACTTCCTCCGAAAATATGTTGCTGAAAATGCAATGGAATACCTCGTATAAGTAAAAAGTTAAATAATAAGACGTTGTTTTTTATCGTGTTATATTTCGAATTTAAGAATCAATTCTTTTAATTTAGCACAATTTTTTTTACTGAGAAGCATTTTTTTTAAAATATGAGTACTGAAAACAGAATCGCTGAGTATTTAAACCTTATGGGCACTAAAGAATGTTTTTCTTAATTTATATAATATCTCAAGAAGTTTTCAACAAAATTTTCTCAGATTCATCATGAACAGATCGATTAATTAACAATGTTTAGTTTTAAATGCATCAAACACTAAAAACAGAATCGTTTGAAATAATATGTCGAAAACATAAAACCTTCAATATCCGTTGAAAATAGTTGTCAAAAATCAGAACACACAGCGCACGCGTGAATTTTCAACGCCAATTATGGTAACGCAAATGCGTGAATTTTCAACGCCAATTATGGTAACGCAAATGCGTGAATTTTCTACTCCAGTTGGGGTAACGCTATGCAAATTAGAAACTTTTAATTTCCTTTATTCTGTTTTATTTTAATTCAAAAGTACTTCAGAATGAATCTGAAAGATCGATTAATTAACTATGTTTAATTTAAATCCATCAAGCATTAAGAAAAACAGAATCCTTTGAAGTAATCTGCCGAAAATTTCTTACGCCTATCCTCTTTAGCGTGAGGAGAAAAACTGAAGCGTTACTCATTTGGCGGTGGGGAAATGAAAAGATTTTTTTTGGCGAAAAAGTTAGTTTTTAGCTAATAGTTAAAATTATAATTAAAAATTTCAAAAAAGGGACCACAGGTATACATTCCCAACCTCCAAGGTATGCATGTGCCAAATTTGGTAGCTGTAGGTCGAACGGTCTGGCCTGTAGAGCGCCAACACACACACACACACACACACACACACACACACACACACACACACTGAGCTTTATTATAAGTATAGATTAACTATGATTTCCAAACTTGTACATTCTATTTAAGAATAGTGTTTTCTTATTGTTACCGAAAAATTAGTGTCTATTTTTACTAAAAACGCACAATTTTTTAAAAAGTTGGTCATGGTATTATTTCAAATCATTGATGTTCACCTTCTAAAGGCAGGTAGAATTTCAATTATCAAATATAAGTATATAGTTTGAAAGGAATTTAAGAGTATGGCTTGAAAGGGTTTATTAGAAATGTTTTAACTTAATGCCATTAGCGGTTGAGGAAACGTTATTCAGATGTCGAAAAAATGACAAAACCAATATTTCCACGGCAGTATCATTTCATATCTGAAACAATTTAATTTTGGAAGGAATTTAAAGCACTTTAGATCCTATATATCAAAGATCTTCAACTTTTCGTCAATATATAAGTAATGTCACTGCATTTATTGACGCTGAGGCCTTAATTTAAAGCTTTGTTTATAAGAAGCCCTATTTGGAAGAGATCGAGGATTATTTTGGAATGGTCTTCGTAGTTTGCAGCCATTGTTAAGTGATAAGAACGAAGACTGAAAGTCCATGCTCCTCTGTAGATTTTCCATAATACTCGATTTAATGTGCATCAAGGTCACTCATGTGCAAGGAGAAACTGATCGTTAATCAAGCACCCTTATGTCTCGGAACTAAAACTTCATCCCAGAACCATTGCTGAGTCTAAAGGAAAGCAGATGCAATGTTGTTAAAATCAAATTTCAACTCGGGTGACGGGGTAGTGTAAAGAGCGTAATCTTTTTGTCCAAATAATATGAAGTTCAAATTGGATGCATACCATTGCATGATGACGTCATCATTTATAAAATGAAAATATATAAAAAAAATCGGAGGAAAAATGTACATATTAGAAATGATTCGAGATAAAAAGCAAGCATTAAGAATGTTTGAAAAAATGCAAGAGATAATTTATCCAAAGATTTAAATCTGATCTGTTTCTGGACAATTATATTTACACATATTGACAAGTTTTGATCCCAATAGGTCATAATAATCATACAAAACGCATCTTCCACAGTTCACTTCCACTTCGAGTTATCATTCGTTACGTGGTAGAATGCAAAGTATAGAGAAAGTATTGTAACCGTCAAAAAAAAAAATCGAACTAAGATTTTGACGAATCGTCACGTTTCAGACTTCGCGTCCGAAAAGGAGATTTTTGTCACTGCATCTGTTTGTGAACAGAAATTCAAAACAGTTTTGAGTTAGGTAATATTTAATCTATGGCATTGCAATCAAGTTTATAGATTTCTATCAAATATTCAATGAAATCCATTCATAAGAAGCCTGGTTGGCTGTTCGAGTACAAGCGAACTCAATAATTACAAAATGCAAATAATATGTAAATAAGTTGGGAGCACAAATTCAGCATATAAAATGCTAAATCTGCATCAAATTTTGAACCAAATTCCTTCAACAGTGAATCGTTTATTGTTCTGTATTTCCACAAGCATGTTTAAACAAGTCATAAATTCAATGACTTAAATAGATTTGGTATATGATCTTTTGATTACGATTGTAGTTTTGAATCAAATTGAGTTAATCGGCCAGACAAAAGGGGTCCAAAATACATATTCTCGCGATAGATTCAGTAAAAATGCTAGATTCGCTTCGAATATCTATATTTCGTAAGTATCGTTCATCAATGCCATGCAAGGAATTCACGGCTTTACCTGAAGACCACAATTTTATACATAGCAAGGCGATCATTGGAAGAGTATGCGAGACAGTTTTAGGACAACCACGCCTGATTTTTTTTCACTATATTTCCATTTATTTTTATTTAGTTAATGGCATCTGGAATCATCTTAATTTCAAATCTTGTATTATTCGTATTAATAAAACGCCTACCACAATTATCTCCGTTGGTTGAAATTTATTTTGAAGCATACTATAGATATATCAAATATATCCGATTTATTTTTCTACATGCATGTTACTCAGCTTAACCATTTAACTGTTTTATTTTCTTGACTATCTAATAAGATGACACCTATTTTGAGAATATTTCCTTATTTTAAATTCAAATGGAAATCCATTGAATACTTGACTTATCTATGTATTCGAAGTCATTTTAATATTGATTTATAATCATTAGGAATGGTTTATTTTTTACTTACAACCATCAAAATTCGATAAATCGATGCACGTATGGCACTCGGGTAAATTAGTTAAGCTGTTAATGCATTTAATGCAGTCAGGAATGCAGAGTTTTGGTAAATTTTCTGCGATTATAGTCCAATTACTACATGCAAATTGCTGACAAAGAAATTAGGGGAGAAATGGCATAAAAGGGGGGAAGCAAACTCAGAAAATTAATATGATAAAATGGTTTCGATTTTTATTAGAATTATAAGCATCTATTTACTTTCTAAATATGCTAACCGGTATGATTATATTTTATTCAATAAGCGTGTAATTTTTAAAATCCAGTTCCTTCCATTAGCTGCTTAGCTTGAAATTTTTTTTATTCTAAAAGGATAAAAACTCAAAGATTTCATTTTCAAATTTGAAATATAAGCAATAATTTTTATATAAAAAATACATTTAAAAACAAGTTTTATGCATCTGTGCAGCTCCATGCATAACTATTCTCTACTTATTTTCGATGAACAGAAATCCATAAAAATGTTTACCATAATACAGTCATGTAAAAATGTTTTATTTAGCTGTAAAGTTTCGTTTAAATGAAGATACCTTTTCTTAACTATCTAAAATCAAGACAGAAGCTTCAAATAATATTCACAGATAATCACTACAGTTTTCCCCCCGTGTTCTTCGCAAAGAACACGAAGAAAATTCAGCAACACAAAACTGTCACATGCTATTCGGTAGCATCCTCGCCATTCCCACAATCGGGCATCTCAAGCACGGGCTGGAACTCATCAAATTGTCACGGTTGTCTGAACCAGGACAAAGGAATGGACAGACATGCAAAATTACACCAGAACTTGTAACTCGCCAGCATCAGAAAGCTGTAGAATAATTGCGTGGAAGAGAAAGCTGGACGAAACTGAGTACTTCCATTGAAGCGGATGGAGAACAAAATAATAATAAAAAAAAAAATGATGAAATTTTGAGCATTAACTTCTCGAAATAAAATTGCAACCAATTATGATATTTTTTCACATGCATTAAGAGGCATAACTGTCACTGGAGATCATATCCCCTAAAAATTCTTAAAAATTAAAATAGAAAAGATGGCATGATGATTCTATAAAGTAATAGGGTAACATTTAACGACTATTCCCAAAATACCAAGAGCAATTATTACTACAATGATGTGTTACTTTTTATCAAAACAAGAAATTATGATTACTTCTCAAATCTTAAACAGGTTAAAAATTCAAAACTATCAATTTCAATACGTTAATATTTATTTGTAAGGGAGGGGTTTATTTCTTCGTTTCTTGCATTAATGGCAGGAAATAAAGAGACATTTAAATTTTCGAAATAATTATGTATCATTTCAAAAGAATGTCGACTATTTTTACTTGCTCAAAGTTTATAAATTTTTATCTTACACGTACTTTGTTTGCATATATGTGAAATTGTTGACACATTTACGACAGAATTGTATTGTTCTTGATAGGATAGTTGAATTTGCGTATGACCAAATATAGTTGGATTTTCAAAATTTGAATATTGTATGGACGAAAATTTGTTTATCATTATTTTAAACTATAAAAAAATGATTTAAACATCTTAATTGGAACCATTTTACGTATTTTAAAATATATTAGATTGAGTATTAATGAAAATCAATTTAAGATATTTATCACCGTAATACCATTATACCTATTTTTTCAAACACCTCAATACAGGTATTAGGAAAAGAATTGCTTTCTCAGTCTAAATGTGAAATCGATAATACATTACAATATTTTTTAAAAGATCGTTTAGTTATTTATGCGTTTTGTTCACTAAAAATTTAACTCGAGAGATTATTATAAGACATAACTTGCCAAGGTGTGCAACTATTTGGAGATTTTTTTATGTTGCCGAATACTGTCAAAGAAAATATATATTCATATTTATAAATATTTACCTCGACGCTTTAAAGAATAAAAATTCAATTCAACTACAACAAAAAAATCAATAAATAAAAATGCGCTTTTTACAGATATCTCGAAGGAATCATAACTGTATTCCTCTTTATTTGAGAATTTATTTTACTTTACAAGAAATCTGCAAAATCAGAACTACTCAGATTGCATACAAATGTTCTTCTCAGGAAAATTATATGATGTATTTGATAGTAAAAAAAATAAAAAATAACCCCAATATATATTCCTAATTTAATCAATGCAAGCGAAAATGAAATAAGAAAAAAGACAGCTCAGCGTTATACTTATGTATGATGGCACACCTTCTCCCATTGGCATTTCTTAATAGATTCAAAACGAGGCACGTTTAACACGATTTATCTAACAGCAAGAATCATCTATCAAATGTGTTTAACAAAATATACAAACTCAAAGGAAAAGTACATTTTCTCTGATACAATCAACTAATCCTCTTTCCCGAGGTTTAAAAATAGCTAATATGCTGTAAACGTTAGTTTCTTGACAGTAAAATGCAAACACCCTTAAATTCTATAAAACTTAACGTTTTAAACAAAAGCTTTTTATCTTCCATTTAGAACACTTCCGAAGAATCAACGAGAATGTAATATTTTAGAGCTTAAAAAGGCAGTCAAAATACAAGATTTCGTCAAAATACAAGATTGTAATCGTTCTTTTTTTTCCCTTACGCACAGTGCTTTGACCTTTTCAAAAGAAACACGAATGAAACAATGCTCATAAAGTTTCTGATGACTCGACACCGAAGTAGGCCAAGGAAACGCACTTATTGTGAAGAAAGTTAAATAATTTGCCGCATTTCTGTTAAATGGTCATCACTATGGAGTTTTATGGAGGCTACTGATAACGGACGTGTTTGTGAAAGGGAAAAATATATATATGAGGGGAAAAACTGGAACACTAAATTTTTTTTTTATTCCGCAATTTTAGCTGACAAATGTTTATATATAGAATAATCAAAGCTTAATATTTACTACGGGAAAGTGAAGCAAGACTACCATTTTGCTATGGAAACAAGAGCTTCTGAAGAAAATGCAAACGAAGTAAAACAATTTTAGGATCTTGAACTAAAGAGTTTTATTATATAAAATATCGATTAGATTTACATTTGATTTAATACGTAACGAATTTATAAAAAATGAAAGAAAAAGGAGGTATTCTTCGAAGTATCTCTTTAAACATTACTGATTTATTTTCTTTCAAGCTAATATATTTTGTACCTTTAGTAAAAAAAAAAAAGTTTCACGTCTCATCTCTTCCAATTCAGATTTCTTACAGCTTTCTGATTTTATCATTTTGTGAAGAAAATAAAAATTCCTTCATTATAATTTTTTCAAAATTGTTCCCTCAAGTTGTTCGAAATAAGGTTATTTTTCTAAATTACAATGCTTAATTCAGCTTAAGTATAACAATTTAAAAATCCTCATGCTTTCACATGTAAATCAAAAGAATTTTGAATGATTCATTTATTTTTAAAACATTTTTTTTCAGATATTAGGTAGATATGCTTTTCTTTTTACAAATATAAACAATAAATTGAATTAATAGATGAAAGATTCTTTATTAGAAAACTTAAAATCAAATTTTTTAAAATTATATTTAGAATTTTGTACTATGAGGAATTTGGATTATTACGTCAGAATCAATGCTTTCTTAAATCAGTCCTATTAAATGAATTCTACGAATATATGAATACATATATTTGTAAAAGACAGTAAAATGTCCCTATTGATTCTTAAAAATCAGTAAATGTTTTCACATTTTCTTTGTCGTTTCTAGAACTAAAATTATTTCAATTCTTTTCAAAACCATCGCATGTCTTCATTAAAAACATATGGAAAAAATTAAACAACGCGCCAATTTTCTTTTGCAGCATTTCCCTGCACACAAATAAATGGATTCAAGATTTTCTCTTCCAAAAGAAATCGAGGCAAAGTATTCACAATTTCTGTAAAGTTATTAGACTCTTACAAAGAAAAAGTCCTTGCAAAAAGTGAATGCTTCAAAAGTGAAAATTTATTCAGAATTCATATGTTTATCAGAAATTGCATTTTTAAAATTCACCACATAAAGCAGTAGAAATTTATCATACAATCCTCTTAAGATTTAAACTTTTCGTATACAGTGACGAGTCTAGTATGCACATCGAATTACTAATTTTTTTTAACTTTTAATCCGCATTTAAATGATAGTATTAAATGATTTAAAATACAAAAATTACTTAAAAATTCTTCAATATTGCAAATGTCCTTATATTATCAAAAGACAAAATAATAAATGAACAAAATAGAGGATATCGTCTATTTAGGAATACGATTCCTAAATCATTAGTAAATTTAAGGTTTAATTCATTTAGAATGAGAATCAACCTTTTAATGACAAAAAATTGCTTATAATTTTCTAAAATCATGATTTTTAAAAAAAGTATCAAATTTCCGAAGATGAATCTTTACAATTTTTTCACTGTGTTATACATAAGAAACGTTCTATAACTATTTCAATTTTATTATTCTCAAAAAGATGTGATGCTTCTGAGGCAGGAACATGAATATGGCCATTGTTTCAAAAATAGTCCATATTGTCAATTACATAAATGGAAACTCAACAGATAAAGCGCAAACTCCTTGGCCGTGATGTTAAAAACTCTATTATTAAAAATCACATCCTCACCCAAAATAACAGCGTTCAAATTAAGTTAAGAATAAATAGGCCATTGAAACCCACAATTATATCCACATATGGCGAAGTCGTGAAACACAGCATCAGCATCCATATTTACGGCATTACAGGCAACTCATTACCAAATAAGGAACACATAGCCCATTGTTCTGCTGGGGCCCTCACAGGTAGCAGACTCACCCCCATCATCTTTGGAACGGAAATCGCGTTCCCATGTTTCCTCTTCTCACTGGTAGGCACGATCAAGCGTTCGAAATCTATCGAGTTCTCTCTCTCCTCACAGTGCCTGCTTTGTCTCAATGGGGTTAATTTGTCAAAATCAATGTGGTTTTCCGTGTCGTGATTTTGCGAATGTGTTGCCGCTAATTTCTTCGAATTTGTAACAAGTTATTTTTTTAACGATCATTAGATATTGTCTAGACAGTCTTTTTCCTTTACCTTTTACTCCATTTAAGCTTAGACACGACGCTCGATTAAAGCCAGCAGCGAAAAGCATTTACAGCAACTTTTTATATATTCATAAAAAAATGGAATAAATTATGTAATTTTCCAGAAATCCACAGGAATAAGCAAAATATCACATCTAAATTTCTGGCTGCGAATCAGAAGAATTCCCGGTTATTTACTAATGAAACGGTTTTGTTTGAAAATTTTAAAGGGATCACCGGTGATAAGAAAGTCAGCAAAATTGCAGTCAATAATAATTACGTAAATAATAAATTGCAAAAAAAAATGAAAAGAATCTGATAGAATAAATTTCGAGAAACGCGATTTCGTACATACTGCAATGTAACTTTGTTTTTTTTTTTTTTTTTTGGTTATTTTTCCGTCCCCCTTCACATTTTTAACTACAGTCCACATCAATGACCGCTGGAAAATGAAGGGAATAAAAAAGGGGTGTTTCAGTTTTGATGCTTCCATTATATATAGGTCGATTCGCTTTGCTGCCTCTTGTAAAGAAGAGAGTGGTTAAAAGCAATCATTTACGCCACCATCCCGGAAACTAGGGATTCAATACAAACGATAAAATAAAATCGGAAGGCACGGGAGACTTCCATTAAGATGAATGGATGTGGGAGATAAATTATTGTAACTTATTAAATGCAAATTCATTGATGGAAATTTCTACATAATTGCGATCATCATCTCAAAGGCAGGCGGATACCATTTAAGAGTCAGCCAGTTATATAAGATAAATTCCTATTCTCTTAGGATAACAAACATTTCAATAGATCGAACAGAAATTCCTGCAATAAACAAAGTAATCATGTAACTAGTAAAAGTTAATGTCTTCAAAGCATTTCAAAATATCTGTATCCAGCACCACTCAGTTGTACATATGACTTCCTATAATGGAGGTTCTTATAACTCGTAATTGAGAAATATTTTTAGCATCAATTTAATTATCTTATTTTAATGAGTCGGAGAATTCAACTCTAAAGTTTTACTTATATATTTCAGTATTATAAACCAAAGAACTTTCCATATTTTGCACTGAACTTTTCTAAATCTTATAAAAAAGCATTTTAATTTTTAATTTGATGAATCAGGAAAACTAAACTAAAGTTAATACAGAAGCGTGAGCCTCCTTAGGATGAGGAGGAGGAATGAGCATCACAATTTGAAATTTTAACAATATATTACCGTAAATTAATTTTAACTTGATATCATTCTCTATATGCACCAGACCAATTGGCTTTAAAAAAAGCAAATAATATTCCAGGCCCACATTCGCGGAGTAGATAAGATTTTGCAATCCAGACAAATTGCTTTATTCTATATAAAAATTTAATTTAAATTCTTATTATAGATTTTTTTTTATTTTTGTTTAGCCCATACTACTTTATTCTAAAATTATCTTATTTAATGATCAAATTCCAATTTATTTTTAAAACGTGCTCTAAAACATGCTAACACTTTAAATTCTCATGCTCTGAGCGAAGGGATAAATGGACACATGTCGAAAAAATCCCTAAACAAATCTCTAAGTCAAAATCTTAAAGGAAAAATTTCTCAGATTTTCTTCTTGTATCGTGATGTAATAGATGCGTTTCACTTGTTTCCCCCATATACGAGCAGTGTTTAACGTAACACAGCACTTCCCATAAAAAAATTAAAGTTATTTCCAAATTTTTCACCTTTTTGTGTCACGCATCTACAAAATTGTGTTATATATAAAATTATATATAACTATTAATTTAATGCAATTATTGCAGTTGCTCTGCTCCTCAATTTTATATAACAAGATAGATTAAGAATAATAACTATTCAATAAAATTTTAAAAAATTCCGTCAATTCACATTACGAAAAGAATCTACCGTATTTAGTTGTTTTTCATCCTATTAAGATCTTTGAACAGTTTTAGTAGAACTGCATTGCCTCTCGTTAATCATCGTATTTCATCTACAACACATCCATCAAAAAACTAAAGGCCGCGGTGGCCTGGTGGTAAGGTGTCGGCTTCGGAACCGGTGGGTTTCAGGTTCGAGGCCCGATTCCACCAAAGAACCGTCGTGTAAGGGGGCCTGTTGCACGTTAAATCCGTCCTGACCAAACGTCCTCCCGCTGGTGTGGTGTGGAGAGGGGGTGCTAGCTCAGGTGTCATCCTCGTCATCTGACCGCGGTTCAAAATTACGAGGTCCGTCCCAAAATAGCCCAAGTGTTGCTTCAAACGGGACGTTAATGTAACTAAACCAAACCAAAAAACTAAATACAGAATAATATTTAAAAAATGTAAGAAAATAACTTTAGTACAAAAGAAAAGAAATTTCGCTCAAATTAATAATTTGGAAATATAAAAACAACATTATGAAGGCGTTGAAATTATGACCGAAACTTTTAAAGAATATCCAAGAATTTCTTATGATTCCAATATATTTTAAATTCTTTGCGATAATTGATTTTTGGTAACAAAAAAGCCATCTTCCTTTTGCTAGCTAATACAAAAGTATTTAAAATCCTTTCATTTTTCATTATTTTCTTTATTCCAGTCATTAATACCGAAAGACGAATATTATCGAATTTAAAAATGAACATTTTGCAAATAAATTTTAGGAAATACTTTTAATTTAAGAAATCGATTTTTAGTTATATTAAATCATTAATTCATAGCTAGGAGGCCCAAAATTAATTAATATTCCATTATCATCGGAACATAAGAATATATTTAAGAACATATGTTTATCTTTACTCATAATAAAGATAATTGAGTGTTTGTACGTGGATATTGGCTATCTGCGGATTAGACTGAGAGCTAGAATTATCAAACTTGTTATATAATTTGGAGGGTTAGAATGTGACATAGGAGCCAGTGTTTGAAATTTTAATTTAATACTAAACAAAATTGATATTTTCCCATTGTAATAACCTGCAAATATTTCACTTAAAAACGATTTTTACATCATCTTAAAATGTAAACAAATTTTAATGATACCTATTTTCAATATATAAATTAAATTTCTATTTTTAAACAATTAAAAAGTTTTTAAGTACATTTTTCGACATTTTATTTTGCAAAAAATGCCTACATGTATATTTTATGTTTGCGGGAAAAAAATAGATTTTTTTCCAACGATAAAATATTTTGCCAGAAAATGTTCATAAAAGAACAAATCAAAGATTCTCTTATTGCAAACTAAACCTAGAAAAGTGTAATTTTCAACACATGACCACACACACACACACACACACACACAAACCCCCCGAAATATTAGCTAGAAAAATAAACGCAAGAGAATTTTTAAAATAAGTATTATCAATTCAATAATTCTGTAGTATTTAAGGCAATGGTTTAAATTCATGTACCTGATGTCCACACTAATCAGGTCCCGACACATAATTTCGAAACAGTCAATATAAATTATATACATCTAATGGAAAACTGATCAATATGAATACTATTTTAAAAGGCTTCAGTCAACAGTTTTTGTATTTTTTAAAGTTTAATAACTTCAGTATCAATTTAAAATTCAAATTTTAAGGGATCCGACAGAAAATTAAAGAAATGCATAGTATAACATAACAGCGTGGTGCTTCTATTTAGCAATAGTATGCGATTATCAAAATTTGAAGCTATAAAATACTTTGTTGATGAAGATATTAAAAGATCAAGCCACATAAAATATGTAATTGAAAATTTTAGCAAGCATTAATCCCGGTAAATAAACTGGTCCCCAAAGGCGTTTAACACAAAATGAAGTAAAAAAAAATCAATTATAAAATTCAGCCTTTACAAACATGGAAAGTTTAGTAATAATGTCTAATATAAATTTTAATAGTATTTAAAGTTTTCGTATGATTTAATCACTCAAAGGTAAACAATTTTGGATGAATAAGTAATTCAACATCAGAAAATGCAAAGCTTAAAAAGCATCTTAATTTCTCAATTTCGGATATGAATTTTTTTTTCTATATTTTAAAATAGTACACGCTCATAAATTTAAACATTCATTAATGATTTAAGATATTTTTAAATTTCGATGTTTTTAAATTTTTTATATGTTTATTTCTTTTACTAAATAATAATAAATAAAAGACTAATTCAAGAAATCCTTTATTTTAATGCTCTTTTCTTAAATTTATTTTTTGATAATTCAACTAAATAAATTTGCATAGTTATATTGTATGTGACATGCTTTCTGCCTGTCAATTGCTAGCATTTTACTGATCGATTTTCTCACATATTAATGCAACGTCTAACTAGTTCCATCGCCACAGCTGTCTTCTTGAGATTCAAAGAACGTTTTGAATATAATTATTTTGCTGTGATTTCTGGTAAATTTTTATTACTTCTGACCTAGATAGTCACTAGTGTCAAAGAAAATACTTTAAAATCTGGTAAAAAATTGTTTCCGCTTTACAAACATCGGGGAATTCAGTTATATTAATGTTCTATTTAGAAGCAATGCGAGAGCTATATTGAGAGATCCTGCATTTTGAATCTCAATCTGATGACAAGTACTGTTATATGAGATGAATCAATTTTGAACTTCGTTCCATACCATAGGAAAAGAACGCGGCGTCTCAGTATACTTGAAGCACGGTGACTTACCACGTGACTAACTTTAGTGAAGGTACAGGAAAGTTTCTTTTAAAAAAATTACAAGCAGCATTTCAGATGGTTTGGTTTTCAGGTTTTTTTTTTAGCTGAAGAGCCATTTTTTGATTATGCTGTGCCAGACTAAATGATAAAATCAAGGCACGCAAATATTAAAATTCCATCGTAATTAATGACATAACACTTTTAATTAAAATATAGAATTCTTAATTGTTAAAAAGCAGAACTCAATGGATTTCAAAAATGTACAGAAAAGAGCAGGAGGACTTTTCCCAAGTAATTCCGATCGTAAAACTGCATTTGATTTAAAAAAGCATAAACATTGGGACTTAAAATTCGAATATTCTGAGAATTTATGGAACACACAATTACAGACAGACAACACACAATCCCATTGCGGGAACATCAGTGCTTGCTCCCCAAGCAGCATCAGAGAAATTGGCATTGCGGAACCATAATATCATTTATTTATACTTATTTTTATAAATAAAGTTTCGAAGTAATCCGAAACCTTTTTGTCATACAATCCAGTTTTTGTAAATATACTCCATGAAGCAGCTACTGTTCATTTAAAGATCTCAAAACTAGCACTTATCAACGCACTTCGCTAAGAGGTGGTACTTAGAAAGCTGAGAGATAATTGTGCCTCTTAATTCCGTGAATAAATTATCACCTTATTGCTGTACGTAAACATCTCATCCTTTCATATTTCCTCTCACCTCACCTCTCTTTTGACGGAATAAAATGCCTCCTGACGCATGCACAAAAGCGCGGTTGGCTTCAGAATCCGATTATGATCAAATATATGTTTCCGTTACGTTTGCATATAAATGTCAATAATAAGTTTTCTGAAAAATAAAAATGAAATTATTCTAGGTATCTCGTCCTGGACTTTCTTCATTTCTTTAAAAAAAATTGCAATCGCATTCGCACTGAAAAGAAAGAAAGTTCAGCATTATCAGCATAGAACGTGACATAAGATATCACATTGAATGTGATAGAATACAGAACCGAATCACGCTGTGGAAAAAAACCTTTGCATTATGTAATGGTATTTTGAAAAATCTAACATATTCAAATCGAGTCGAATGACGCAATAGAAAAAAAATACAGGACTGAAAATCTCACACAATTTCAAATGAATCTCATTCACACAGTAGGTTCTTAGCTGTCGAAAGAGATGCAAACAAAAACTCTCAACCACTTGCACACTCGCGTCACGTAGATGAGCTGCTGTACACGCATTCGAGATTTCGAAAAGCCAACTCTGTCGAACCGTGCTCTGAAACGCTCGACCGCCTCTCGCCGTAACACGCACAAACGCTCTCCGTTTGTGCAGATCCGTTTCCGGTTTCCCTTAACCAATCCCATTTCATTTTAAAATTGGAAGAAAAAATTGCAAAAACACATATTTCAGTTATTAGAATAAGGTGAATCGAATTACATTAATTTTATGTAATTCAATTCGAGTTCCCCAAATCATTTTAGAATATAATTTTGGTGAAAAATGATGAGTTAAAGTGGTGGATCTTGAAACTCATTTGAGCCAATTTATATACAAATTGAAAATGCAATAATTTCAGCGCAATGTTTAATGGAATAATAACCAAATAATCTGTAAAATGTTATATATCATAAAAACAGGTACAAATCACTAGTCCCAAATATCATAGGATAATAATGTTTTAGGCATCATTCACACGACTTCAAAACTTTATTTACGCTTAGTTACAGTACTGACAATAAACATGTAATAAATGCATTGAATATCTTAGCATAATGCGATAGTTAAAACATAGAGAAATTTTAGTAAAATATAGCTAAAAATATCTATTTGTATGAAGCGCTAGCGTATGTAGCATTGAAATTGTTTTTACTACTTATTAACGAATGTCAACAGCCAAAAGTAAACAAGTATCATACAAACGTTTCAGACTGCTTCATTGTATGTTTTTACAGCTGTATTTAATTCAACGCTTAACCAATTAATGGAGCTACAAAATATTACTAGTATTTCTCAGGAATGGACGATTAGCGATTTAACCAAAAACTCCAATCAGAAGGGAAAAAAATGTAGAAGAAATCAAAATTATAGCAATAGGTGTTAAAGATTTAAAATAGATTTAATCATCACTGGATAAATATCGCTATAATTTTTTATGGAAATTTATATTAATGTTTTCCAAAACTATTATCTCAAAAATGATTTTTGTATTATCTTAAAATAAAAAAAAAAACTAATAATATCAGTTTCATTTCTATATAATTTTTTAATGTCATTTTGCACACCTTTCATTTTTAATGTTCTGATGAGATTCAAATTTATCCATCAGATCATTTAATAAAGTACTTTTGCCAATGTTAAAATTAATATTTAAAAATATTGCTTTCTTTGATCGTTTGAACAATTTCTTTCAACAGTTACAGAATTTCGAAGTACGCTTTTCACACCCGCTTTTATTTTGTTACGTATACACGTTTTTATTTGTAGCCATAATCATTTATAGTACAATTAAAATCATGTCTTTCAGTGGTATCAAATAATAAGTTGAAAATTAAATGTGTATTCCATGTTAATAATATGGCAGTCTAAAAAGTCAGTAATCTAGGCGAGCATGCATGTCACCAAAGGTGGCTAGTTTTATTAAAAATATTTTTAAAGATTTGAAAGCCCTTTCGCAATGAACAACTATTATTATACAACTACTTATTATTCAACTATTGAAATCAAAATTTGACATTTGAACTACAATTGTAGTCACAAAATCAAATACCGAATGTGATGTATTTATGCCATTTCAGTTATCGCCATCATGCGCTTCTGAACGTATACACTGACAGACATTCAAGCCCTTCTTGGATTTGGCTCAACATTTAACAGCTGTTTACAATATAAATGTTAAATCTATGTACCGAATTTTATTGATTTAGCTTTCCTTGTTTTGTAGTTATTATGTTAACTTATACTTGAACAGCCGAACAGATAAATTTCGTCTGAATAGATTTTGCTTAAAATTTGATAGAAATCGACACATTTGGTGTAAAGAAAATGTACCAAATTTCATCCGTCCAGCTCAAAGTGTTTTTGGTTTATCTTTGTCGTAAACAAAAAACAAAGAAAATGAAGCAATACTATAAAATTAAAACTGGCTTTTAATAATAAGTCAATGGCATAGTTAAAGTGAGTGTTCAAAAGGATTGTGGTATGGATTTGTTACATGTTTGGATTCAATACTGATGTAACCGCGCTGTACTTTTGTTAACAATTTATACTCCGTTATATTTGTGTTATACACTTTATTTGGTGTGGTCTTTTCTCTATCTGAATTCACTAATGTAGATGTTACCCTTACCCATCTAGCACAAAAACTACTCTCATTAAAATGTGTCAAATAAACAGCTAAACATTTCGGTGAAGAGTTTTGATTTGCCCTATAGATTAATTACCCTTTGATTACTTTTTGTTTTTGATATACCCTTTGCATTTTTCTAAAATTTACATTTTCCCCAAAAAAAGTTTAAATTTTGTTTTACTATGGAAAAATAATTTTATGGGCATTATCTTCAAATGAATTTTTCCCCCCTTTTTCGAAAAAGTGATCTTTTATTTTTAAAAACAATACGTTATATATTATTTCACGTTAACGCAAAGATTTATTTATTTTTTTTCTTGTCTTTTTACGCGCTCATATGAATTAGATTCATATTCCGATTAATTATTTTCAAAAATATATTGAATAAATTTTGGAGATTTAACATTTCAGATGTCTGTTTCAACTAAGTAAATTTAAAACTACACACATTCTTCACGATTATTTTATTATTTATGAAGAAAATAAGCAAGTGTTAAATTTGTGCTTCTGGCACTTGAATGTACTGTATTGAAACGTCCCATTCTTTTGCCAATCTACATGAAGGAAAACGAAGTCTACGTTCTCCAGTGTTCTTTCCTCCTTCTGCTACTCCTGACGTGTAAGGGCCACGGTGGCCTGGTGGTAAAGTCTCGGCTTCGGAACCGGAGGGTTTCGGGTTCGTGACCCGATTCCACCGAAGAACCGTCGTATAAGGGGGTCTGTTGCACGTTAAATCCGTCATGACCAAACGTCCTCCGGCTGGTGTGGTGTGGAAAGGGGGGTGCCAGCTCAGGTGTCGTCCTTGCCATCTGATCGTGGTTCCAAATTACGAGGTCTGTCCCAAAACAGCCCTAGTGTTGCTTCAAACGGGACGTTAATATAACCGAACCAAACCAAACCTGACCTGTAAAGCCACTGGAGTCGACATTCGATTTAAAAATGAGTTCTCATAATTGCCAGGTTATTTTTTGCGCAGCCTTATTGCGGAATCTAATTCATACTCGCATAGTTTGTTTCCATGGATTTTTTTAGGAATTATACATTTATCCACAAATGTATTCCTCCATAAAATCGAGTCACTGTTTTGTTGCATTTATATCTCCATCTTGAATTTTCTCTTTTCATTCATCATTTCTTTCTTACAGCGGCGACTTTCTTAACATTAGTTTAATTAGAAACAACCAACTTTCACAGAATACTTATAAAACACATTGAATAATGTGTCAGTGAGAAATGCAGTGTCTTAATAGATTCAATTTAACACTCGTCAACAGAACTATAATATAAAAAATAAAAAAAATTGGCCATTCTTTCATAAAGGTATTTTGAATTTACTAAGCATCAGAAAGACGACTGCGTATGCACTATTTTCGTCAGATTAGTCCGACCTCAGTCATAAAGTAACATTCAAAACATGGAATGCATTTCATTATTTCATTCATTCATCTAATTCCCTAATAAATATCCAATAAAGATACATCCACTAAAAACTCCAAAAATGTTTCGCTTTTAACTAAGAGATTAATATGATTTCAATATTAAAGCTTTTGACAGAAATCCATTCTTATTCTGCTTCTCAAACACTGAAATTCTGAATGAAGCTTTGAATTCATTTGTGGGTTCATCAGATATCTCCCCTCATAAAAAAAAAGTCACTCGTAGTAGTTTTAAATGAATAAAATATAATGATGTTTAAAAATAAAACAGAGATCCGAAAGCAAACTTTTTCAAAAATTAAAAACATAAGTATCCAATTATAAGCATCCAAAAAGAACATAACGCAAATTATGTTTTGGATTTTTGAAATATAGTGGAGCAACAATCGGCTACAATTCTCTAAAAGTACATGTAATTTCTCCATACAGCAAGAAAAAAATGGCATTCTTAATATTCACCTGATGTCGTTGAATTTGTCGTCAAATGAAAGCCAACTCTTCACCAGTCACTAAGATTTCAAGCTAGTCACTAAGATATTTTATTCTTAGGACAACTTGATCCCACAGTACAATATAAATCAATGTGAATTTTATTCTTTTATAAATTGATGATAATTCAGAATTTGTATGGTTCAAATTCAATATTTTAGAGCAACCCAAATGATAAACTACTGAGTTTTCTTAGATTATAATTCAGTGTCCTGAGATATCGAAAATTAAAATAGTAAGTTGTTAAAATTATCTTCCAAATAGATTAATAGAATCAGAAGATAAAGGAATACTTCTTTACATTTCAAGTTTTTTTTAATGAATGCAAACTTTAGAAGCAGTTTTTAAAGATACAAGCGTACAAAAATACGTGTTGTATCATTCTAATTTAATGACGTCAATCAAAAAGATAACAAGTTTTGTTATTGTTAAAGCAATCCGATAAAAACTGCCTTGAGTTCATATATTTAGAAACATTCACGATGGATAGTTAGCAATAATACAAATCTAACTGGAGCAGAAATATAAATATCATCTATTAATTAAAACATTTGCGAATCAACAATAGAAAAGTCATTAGAATAGGAAAATATATGAGGTAATATAGCTTTATCAGAATAATTACTGGAGAATCAGTAATATATTTCTTATAAAAATTACTAATTAACAGTAGAGGTAAGAAAATTTCCCTCAATTTAAATTTAGATCTTTTAGAAGAGCCCATTTCTTATAGAGTCGCATAATAAAACAAACAGACATACAACTCTTAAAAGTAGAAGTTCTTCTTAAAAATTTAAAAGCAGCCTCTC
>JAPMOR010072383.1:0-42374 GCA_026543865.1 Argiope aurantia
TTTTTTTCTATTTTTTTAGTATCTCTGAGTACAAAAAGGTAGTAATGGTTTCCCAAATATGCTTATATACACATATCTGATGTTTCGAGATATTAATGATATCTCGTAGTTGATACTGATATCTCGAAGCTGAATTGTGTTACATAAAGTAAATATTTTTTTATGAGATTTCTTCCTGATGTGGGTACAAAAAAATACCCACATGTTTGATATGAATTAAAGATTTGCAAATTATTATTCATTTATTAAAGATTCGTTTTATTCTATGGATTGCAACGATGAAGTTAGAAAACCGCCATATATTAGATGCTGAAAAGCAAAATTTGGCTCTTATACATAGAAATTTATTCTTTTTCTTGTCCAATATTCGTAGAAATAAGAGGGAGAAAGAAGCTGTCTTTCTTCTCAAATATTTTTACACAGAAAAAAAATTGGACATCTTCTAAAAGATCTTGCTCCAATTGATTGCTATTTTTCAATCTTTAGATACACATCGGAACTGAAACAATTAATCCAAATTGTGATGCATCTATGATTTAATCGTACAATCAACGTTTTATTCAAAAACTAGAAATCTCTTTCCCTTTTGAAACATCAAAATCTTTTATTATTCCTCAGAATATTCTATTCATTGATTTTTAAGAATTTACTACTTGAAACGTTCGAAAAAATGCTTAGTTCTCAATGGAATACTAACTTACACGATTTCTTTATGTAAATTGCACAAATACAAGTATCTATTTATCTGTCAAATATAATATTGAATGTTGGTTTGTTTGACACTTGTGCACTTCTACATCACTCGAGGAAGTAAAATAAAATGTGGAATACTTGTTTATTAACACCTAGAAAGTAACCTCACTACTTAAAAAATTCGACTGTCCCCTAAAGAAAGTCAAATGAAAGTAGAAGGATTTTACGTTTTTTTTGCCATAACTTTTGACAGTTATGTTTACACAAGAATTACTTTTACACCATCGTATAACTGTTAAAAAATTAGTTTTTTGTTGGTATTTTATCGCAAGTTTTTGTCTGTTTTTTTCCTTCGCATATTTTCACGTTTGTTTTTATTTCTTTGTACCTTTTTAATATACAAATGTAATAGTTAACCTTAAAATATGATCGTTTAAAACTATTGCAATTTCTTTTAATCTTTGCCATAATTTTGTTTCATATTTGAGCCTTTCCACATTTGCAGTATCTCATTTGATATATCATATACCTTTTTCATAATTATATTTTATTTTGGATTCAATGATTAAGTTTTTGCTTTCCTCGATAAATTTGCAATTTTTTATTGATATATTATAGATTTTTTCACACCAGATACAAAGTCTTATTTTTTAAGTGATTCAATGAACTTTTTCTTTTAACTTTGAGAAACTACAGATTTCCGGCCTCTTCTTAACTTTGTAGTATTTAGGATCCATGCATTTTTTCCTATTAACCTAAAATGGTTCATCAATTAGATTTGGCTAAATTCTCTCCTCGATATTATATAAATTCCAAATACTTCGTCGAAAATTCATTTTTTTTGGTTTAATGTAATGTAATAATTTTACAGGAAATAACATGTAAAGAATATGCGATTTTCTATTATCAATTAAAGAAATTTTAAAAAAATGCCAAAACATTGAAACTTTTGCTTTATTATAAAGAAGAAAACTATACTTAAAATTTCAAATTAACTATTATTCGGCTGTTTACCAAAAACTTTGTATGGTATCCAATCCAGGAAATTCAATCAGAGGCAAAAACTATTTTTAACTACATTATTTGTTAATTGCTTATATTTTTTAAAGAAATATATGTTGATTACTTTGGGGCATCTGTTGGAAAGAGGTCCGTAGTTGTATTTTTTTTTTCTTTGATCTTTCTTTAATTTTAAAAGTTCACTACCATTCTTTTATTCATCATTGAAATTGATATCTTATCTCAGATCTGAATAAATAATGTATATTGGTAAATATACGGTAAAGACAAAATTGTGTAAAATGTTTAGAAAAATGCATTTTGGAGATATATAGCTCATGATAGCAACAGTATTTCCAGTAATTATATAAAGGCTTAACAACTAAAATAAATCAAATAAAAGCGATGATGAACTCCATGAAATGGTGTTGCAAAGCGTAATTAAGGCTAACAGTCACTGAACTTATACAAAAAATCTGACTTAGAGAAGTTAATTATATATCATTTTTTTTTCTTCCTGATTATTAGCTGTTCTAAAATGAATATCCTTATTTTATTTAATTTTTGGTTAAACTACCTGTAAAATGACATATTTCTCCGGATGATATTGCTTTTATGAGCCATCAAATCTTAAAAAATAAATATGTATATATTTTCAAATGATTTCCATGATTTTGGCTGTCATTTTGAAAAAAAAATTTAAAAAAAAAACCGCAAAAGGGAAAATTCATTCTTTTCATGTTTCCCTATAAGATAAATTGCCCTAGAAAAATAAAATGTAAAAATTGTTATTGTCAAGAAATGTAAAGTCAAACAATACGACCATCTTCATTAATAATTGGTTTGGGGGAAGATGAGCTGAATAACAGTTAAAACAACGCAGGATCTTAACAATTTTCTTTTAGATCATGTGAAATTAGTGTAAAAGAAGGTTTAGAATATGTAGTAGAAGAATTATTATAGTGTAGAGTATAGGTACTGACAAAAATTGAAATAATGAAATTGAAGTTAGAATCAATTAATACGTACAAAAATTATTTAAAATTTGTTCAAGTTTGAATTACTAATGGAATTGAATTTCAAAGCTTAAATCGAAAGTAAGCATTAAAGAAAAGAAGTATCAAGTGACACTTAAGAAGCAAAAAAAAAAAAAAGAACTACAGGAACTTAAGCTTGCTCTGTTAAGAAAAAAAAATATGAAACTCCAAGCAGCTAAGAATCATGCATTAAGTTTAAATCGTCAGATTAATATCGAAGGAAAAAAACCAATCGACAGTAATATCGAAAAAAAAAAAGAATTAAGAGCCTCGTTCTTCCTTTTCGAACAAGAAATGGAAATTATATTTTTCTAATCATTGGAAAGCAACTGCCACTAAAAATGTAAAATAAGAATTAATGAAAATTTGATTATTTTGTTCGAAGTAAGAGCTCATATTATCTTTCTTTATATTATGAGGAATTACTTGAATTATGAGAAACTTAAAGCAATACTTGGAGAATTTTTCAACTCGTGGAGAATGCCTAAATAATTTTAAGAATTCCACAAAAGTAGTCATTAAAATTTATATAATTTTCAATATAATTTTAACAATTGTTAATTTCGAATCTTCTTGCACTTTATATTGATTCTTCTTAATCACAATACGATTAAATAACATCTGACCCACTATTTGAAACGCTTCATAATGAGACCATATCCCATATTGAAAGAAAATTGTCAAATGGCTGGCTCAGTTTATTTGGATTGATGGAAGTGTGAACTATATATTTCTTATTTAGAAGTGGATCTCATAGAGAAAAATCATTTAGTAGCAGATATTCAGAAACAACTTGGGAAAAATGGGGAAAAAATACATTAGAATTGAACAATCCAAAAAGTTTTTGATATAAAAATTTTAAAAAAATCATGTAGTTGTGACACGGTATTGTGGAAACCAAAAAACGCTTTGAATCATAAAATACATAAATATCTTTTATACATAAATATACTTTATGTATAAAAGAAATCATATCGCCATGAATTAAATTTAATAAATCTTGGAGGACCGCCATATTTAACAAATGCGGAATTCCATTATTTGGTTAAAAAACAAAACAAAAAAACAGTTAAGTCTCTTCTAAACTCTAGGAATCAAATTCCTGAAATAAATTAATCATCAATTGAAATCAAAGCACAGTATGAAGAAAAAAATAATGTTCATCTTATGATTTGAAGGAAAACAATAAGAAAATATTGGAAGAGTAGATACGGCCATGAGTATCTCACCTGTGATAGAAATTATTGTTGCTATGATTCAGAAACTAAGCTCGCCGTGTATTCTAACACCGAATATTCTCTGTCAGTTACAGAAAGTAGGTCACAGAAACGGGAGGTAAGTAAAATCATCGGAAGAAAACCGCAAACTATTTTTAAACTGAATGCTCTTTTAGAGGTTTTTCGTTTTGCGAATGTAGTTGATGAATATAACCTTGACTTACCACATGGTAATGATCCAAGTATTAGAAAAGAAGTACCATTGATTAAGTCTTATGCGGCAAATAAAAATAAGAAAACATTAAGTCACAAGTGAAAATTGTTTCTCAAATTCTACTCCCTTTTTATCAAAAGGCTTGGCGATTATTTTCAAAAGTTAAAAAAAAATAGGAAGTAAATGAACAAATAAATAATTGTTTAAACAAGTTATAAAGGCAGAAAGCTATTTCCCATAAGTGTTTTATAATAAGATATCGAAATTTAACCCTCCATATGATTTTCGAGGGTTGACAATCGGTTCATTTTCTGTAGCCTCCTGCATTTTTCACAGTTTAGAGTGTTTAATTTTATGATTACAGATTTTTATTATATTATTGTCATGTAGCATATAGTAGCAGTTCACTTTCTTTGAAAAATATTTGAACTTATTTGCAAACATCGCATCTAAATAGTGATTTTAAAGAATTGCGCAGCCAGAGCGTTAATAATCCGTAAATAACATTGGAGATTAAGCTTTAAATGTGTCAAAGATGGGTACCCATTATTTCTAATAGAGCAACTTCTATAATGGTTACAATCTGGGAAATTGTTTTAAATTATTTAAAACAATCTTTTTATTTCAGATAAAATGAGTAAAAACGAAAACTTTTTCATGAATAACCCACATGAAATAACGAATTTTATTTATGAAAAAAGGGATATTAGACGTGAGAATTGAAGAGCCTTGATAAGAATTCATTGTGTTTGTAACTCTTATAATTTGATCAATAAAACTCCATTAAGGTACACTTGTTCGAATATTCTCTAAAGATACATCAACCATACATTTCACGATTTTCTTAAAGAGAGTGATATAATAATTAATGTGGATAGCATAATTATTCTCTCAACTCAAGAGTTTCATGGAATAAAGTGCTTATCCACGCTACTATAAATTGCATTTGGAAATGTATTAGAACTTCATTTAAGGAAACATAAATTCTGGAAGTCAAAAATAATGCTAATAACATAAATAAGTTATAATCATACAAAATTAAAATAATCATATATAAAAGAAAATTATAATCAAGCAATTAGGTTTTTTTCTTGGATGAAACTGTATCAGAACAAAACCTTACAAAAATGTTAAGCAAGAACTAAGTTTTCATAGCTTTGGTTACTTCAGATAATTTATTTAAAATTGTGCATTGTTGAACTAATTATAATAATTCCTAAATTAGAGAACAGTTTTTTGATTACTAAATGTCATTTTATTTCGAATCTGGAAACAATCAGCATTCAAAACTTTAAAACTAAATCTTTACGAAAATTCTAAATTTCGAATTTCTAAATAAGAATTGCAGATGAATTACAAATTAATGCTAGTTGCGAGAACATGTTGCTAAAACATAAATTATGTCTTCAAAAATCTGATGATAGTAACATGACTAAGAAAAACATTTCCCAAGAGGAAACAATTGTTCATAACATTAAAGTGATGAAAAATTGTTTCGGCAGTTATTGAAATTTTAAAGAAATTTTGATATTATTAAGTTGGTTGTAAGATAAAAACATAATTGAATTTTTCAGCATTTCATAGAAAAAAGTGAATAAGAAAAAAATTAATGTTTAAAATAGCAAGACGGCTTCAATTTTTTTGAAAATTTTATTTATAAAGTGTGGCATTGCTTAGATAACAAATGAAACATTTAACCAGTTTAAATCGGTAATATACGATAAAATAATATCTAAATTAATTGTTCAACAAAATGATGAATATATCGAATTATTAAAACAACTTTTGGATAGAGAACAAATTGTTTACTTCGTTCTAAGAACAATGAATGATATATATTTGAAAATGATACTGATGCTTTGGTATTTTTCAGGAAATGCAAATATTAGTTCTAAAGTTATTCATTTTAAATAAATAAATATTCAATTAAGCATTTCTATTCTAAAATATTCATTAGATAATACTAGTCTCAAAATTTAGGTATTACTAAAATTGAAAACATTATGAAGCAGAGTTTTTATTTTCTTTTTATAAGAAAATTCATGAAATGTGCATTGCTTTGTATGTATTTTTGAAAATAATAAAAAGAGATTAAAATGTATTTTAATCATTTGAAAAAAGTATATATCATTATACGCATATCATATTGATCTTTTCATAATTAGTAATAAAAAATAAAATGCTCTTTCCGCTAATAATCAAATTTTCATTAATAGACTTTTTTACGATATTCATTTAGCTATACCTTATTGAATACCAACAAGATGAAATAACAAATAGATTCATTTGGAAATCCGCATCGCATCATAACAAGTAAAAATTAGTATTCACATACCTGTACATCATAATTTTATCAAAAATTTCATTCTTTTTTTTTACTTTTATTATATAAGTGACTTCATTCTTCTACAGATATTTTAAATATTATGGCTTTTTACTTTCTTTCACACGCAGTATAGAAGATTCTAGATTTTGTCGGAGCTTCGCATTTCAGAATTGCCTAATTTCATAAAACATATTCTTGGCACCAAGTCTATATATCCCAAGGCCTGTCTGCTTATAACAAAGATAACTCAAAACCGCTTTGAGTTATACGGAAGAAATTTGGTATATGATCTTGACTCTAAATTTATATATTTATATCGTAGTTTGAGCAAAATACATTTAGAGGAAGTTGCCTATCCGACTTTTCGAATATAAGTTTACACGATAACTATAAAACGAAGAAAGCTAAGTGGATAGAATTCAGTTCATAGATTTAACACCAATACTGTAAACATATTTCACATTTTGCACCAAACCAACAAGGAGTTAACTGTCTGTCGGTCTGTAATTTCAGAAATGTATAAATGAAATACTTCAAATACGATAATTCATAACTTAATACTTAATATATTAAATATAATATGCGGTAATTATAAATTGATTTAAATATAATATGTACTTACTATAAATGGATTTAACTATATTAAATATAATGCGTGGTCATTATAAATAATTTGAAATATATTAAAAATAATATGCGGCTATTATAAATGGATTTAAATTTATTAAATATAATATGTTGTTCTGTAATTTAATTTAAATTCTATCAAATTTTAGTTTTAATCCGTTGGGAAAAGCGTGACTTAAACACGAATTCGATTTTCCAATATTATTAGCTTTGTGACTAGTATTAATTAGTAAAGCATTTTCCAAATAAAAATTCAGCAAAACTGCTGAATTCACACCAAATACTTATATTTTTGTAATTATTATACGCCAGTACCCTGCAAAACATCATCTGTTTTACTCAAAGACCTTTTTTTTTTTTTTTCTTCTATGGGAATAGCACTTTTATTACAAATTATGCGAGGAAGTTTTGAGGGGACCACTCAAACTGGTTAAATAATATGGTTGGCGAAGTTAAGCCAGTTATGTCTCTTGCATCATAAACCAACACCAAAAGAAATTAATAAACATACAGCATTTACATCAAAACAAGACTATTGCGAGAAATAAACTATCCAATATATAAGTATTATTACTGAAATCAAAAAATGACGAGAAAGTGGAAAGAAAACCAATGTTACAACCATTCCAATTTTAACCAAGTCCTCTATGTACGATCCGAACAAATGGTATAGATTTGTTCCAGCTGTTCAGATGACACTAAACCCCAGGCCGTTTCCAGGCGCGCGTAAAGAATACCTTTTCAACTTCTAAGAAATGTGAAGATGAAAACTAAAGAAGATTTAAGATCCGAAAAATGCTGAGAAAGGAAAACATCAAATCGCTCAAAGAAGATCGGGAAAAGATTCGTGAGGAAGTTCAAAAGAAAACACTTTAAAGAGGAAAAAGAAAAACTTCAACATTTCAATGAGAAAAGAAAGAATGCACATCAGTACAAGGTAGGGGATTTTGTGTCTGTATAGCGACCTCATTTTGGAACTGGTTTAAAACTACAACCAAAATCTTTCGATCTTGATAAGAGTAAGTAGTGGTAAAATTCAAGTTGAAAGACCTCTATTGTGTAAGGGAAACAGGACATCTCGAAGGATGAACATCCGTTTTATCTCAGTAGGCAGCATGGAAAGGTTTAAATAGGAGTCAAATCGAATTAACTTGATACAAAAAAAACTATTATTTTTCACTTGGAAGCATGTGGTTATTAAATTTTAGCGTTTGTAAACTTTGTCAATTTTGTTTTTATTATAATTACGAATTTTTTTAATGAGCATTTGCATTTTTATTTTGTCCTCCGGTAATTGAACAGAAGGATGAAGATATTTCAACATATATGGTCAGACTATTAACTTCAATATCCAAATTGTCGTCATCTGACAGCGGTTCAAATTTACTAGGTCCGTCCCAAAATAGCCCTAATGTTGCTTTAAAAAACTATAATATAACTAAACTACACAATATCCAAAATGTAAAATTTATATCCTAAATGCTACAATCAGAGTTTTGAACTGTATTTTAGAACTGTCAATTGATAATATTCTTGAATATATAGAATATGTAGTATGGATTCATGGTAGGATATAGGCATTTTCTTTGTATTACCTTTATTGCTTTCTTTTCTTTATTTTTTATTTTTAATTAAACCCTATTAATTTCTCTCCTCTGACATTCCTTCATCAAATGCCTTGTGTGTGTAAACATATTTTAGCAGTTGCCTGGCCGAATAGAAGAAACCTTTGAAATTTTAACGATTTACTTCACTTCGCGAGGCATTTTATATACAAGAAGTGATGATAAAACTAACATCCGTTTACATCGCGATACAAGTGCAACTGAGACAGAAATCTTTCCTTTTAGTGGTTTTATTGCCAGATTTTTTAGGGATTTCTGTGGTACGTACGGCTTATGAAAGGGAATCTTAAGTATCTTTAAAAGAATGTTGTAGGACTTAGGTATTTTTAAACCTTCCCTCGGAGCGTGAGAAAATACTGAGGTCGTCATGTTTCTAGAGCGTACGTTAAAAATTATTAAATGAAAAGTAGGAATTGGATCAGAAATTAAGAGAACCTTTTAGAATGAGTTAATATGGATTAAATTAAGATAAATAATTTTGAAATTAATTAGGATAAAAATTAGATTATGAAATTTTATCGTTATGCACACAAACATATATAATATATGCTGAACAGTATATGTGATAATTTTGGATATGTTATAAAAGCTTCAAATTTTACAAAAAAAATGAAGTATCCCACATAGAGTTACTACTGTCCTAGCTAAAAGCATCTAAGATTAAAATGAATAGCTATCATCGAAACAGTAATGAGGGAAGAAGCAAAGTTCAGCCTTAATGATCATCACCGGTCACGGTACACTCTCTCCTGTAGTAATTCTATCAAATTATGAGACTTCAGAGAACTCGACCCCACATTGTTAATAATAACCATTAGAGCAACAGCCTCTCCATGATATACATTTTCTATTCCCATTTCTAGGATTTCTACAGGTGCCGGATATTGAAATATAAGTTTTTTTGTTTGTGTGTGTGAAAAAATTCGCTTTAACAATTTAAATAGTTTTTTTTTGTTAAAAAACATTCAAAAAATTCATTCCCTGGCAACGCTGCTTGTATCAGCTATAATAAAATAAAGAAGTGACGAGAAACAACGGATTCTTATATCTTTAATAAAGGTCTTATTTTGGGGATCACAAGATTTCAATTACATGTCTTGAACATGCCATGAAACTAAAAGAAAAATGCATCGATGCTCATTATAATTTTTATTTTAAAGTGCATGAATTTAAAAAAACAGACATATTCTTAAATTAAATTTCCAATCTAGAGTACTCAATAAATTAATTTTTTTAAAGAAACCAATAAAACTAATTATTGTATATCAAAGTTTCAAATATAAGAATTTAAATATAAAAGTTTAGAAAATAGATATTCCATCACATAAAAATCCTGACTAGATTTTTCATACCAGCCCCTGGATATTAGTATATTTGATCTCTGAAACATAGACCAGAGTCTCTTCCGAACTTTCAATATTTTGATTGAAATGTATATCCTTAGTCATGTACAAATAAATACCCAATTTATAAATCATTCCAAGGACATCACTAAAATCATAAGAAATAATTCATACGTAGATTAGTTATTCGCCGTTCTGGGTTAAAAGTTTTTGAAGTTTTTAACTTTATTGCATCAATGAAAGAGAAACTTCTCATCACGAATAAATGATATTTCATAATTCAAACGCGTGTTTGTTCTTCCATGTATTATTAAAATTCACAGCACTGGTGTAGTCCGGATGTACAATTCTTTTATAGCTATCGTATGAAATTTATGTACTTCATCATTATTTACAGGAAAAAATATCATTTCCTCACTATTAAGTAGTATCAGATCTAATCAAAATATTCCATACATTTCTATATTTACAATATTGAATCCAATAGCTTTATGGTACAATATATGTATTAAACTTTCTGACTTTGCAGTTATAGTCCAGAGGTATGATAGTCTATATAAGAATCACTTAAAAATTTATTTTGATCCAGCGATAAAATCCTTTATTATTGTCCAGCGATATATTACCGAAGAGCAATAGTAGAAGTTTAAAGTTACAGTTCTTGAATTTTAGTTTCTGAAATATCGAGAATCTGAAAAAAGATTACAGTAAATTCTTCTTTTGATACTGTGCATTATAGTACTTATATTTTAATTAAGCAGTAATTTTGGTTTCCTATTTCAACACATTTTTAAGTTAATCAAAAAATTTAATGATTAACTTTGAATTATTTTTCAATGGAAAAAAACGAATGAAAAAACATAAAGCTATAGAACATATAAACACATAGCTATAAAAACATGAAATATTTCTAAAGTTATCAATGAAATATTTTGTTATTTGTGACTGCTTGACATCCATTTATGTATGCAAATACACATCTTTTGCTTATAAATTTGCAATAACAAAGTGAATATGCATTTGGAAGCTGATAAAAACATGATTTTTTATTGATATATTAAGGCTGCCTTAACTGCTTTTTATTTAGAAAACAGTCACCAAAAGTCCCCAACTGGTTAGTCAGGAATATTGTTTACATTGATTTTCAGATAGATCGTTTAGTTATAACTTTATCTCCGTGATTTCTTTAAATTGTTCTGCGTTAAAGACGTGTCATTTTAATTATCGTAATTAAGTTCTGTCTTTGTGCACACAGACCATTTTAATGGCGAAAATCGTATAACACCATAGTTTTATTTAAAAAAAATTTAATTATTTGGTTCATCTACTAAATTTTGTGATATTTTAATTTCACTTTTCTCTTTATCTTGTAAATTAAAAATATTGGTGATTAAATAATACTTAAGATTAAAAGATCCTTCTTCTTTAGTTTCCAATAAAAGAAAGTAAGGCTATTAAATATTCAAAGAAATAATGAACTCAATTTGAAATGTTTAGCAATAACATTATGTATTGTTAGAAATTAGGCAATAAAAAAATGTTTGTATCAAAAATGATGAATTTGAGTCAAAATATTTTTTACCTATTAAAATCATATTATTCTAAATACATTTTTTAAAATTTTTTAAATGGTATAAAATTCATTTCTATGTAAGAATATTTTTGGACCTCATCGCTAGGAAACGCCAAAATTCATCTTAATTTTTAATTAAGGGAAATTGTAATTAAAATGAAAAAAAACACCTTTTCGAGCTACACATTTCCACTTTCCAAGTTACACACACACATTCTTATTATTGGTAAGCATTATAAATGCGAATTTTTAAATTCTATTCTTGAGTGATATTACGTTTATTTCAAACATTCAACAGAACAAGAGTATAGTATAAATTTACTTTCTTTGGTCAGTTTTAATCTTTTAGCATCTCATTTCAAATTTATTAGAGCAATTTCAATCGATGTTACTATACAGCGTAACTACAATATATTTTTATCTCATACTGTTTGAATATAATTCTAATAAAACTCAAAGGATTTGTAATTTCTACAAATTTATTTTTCAACCGGTTACATAATTTTTTTACCGACCTCTCTGGGGTTCCCGTTAGATCTGTGGTTCCAGTTAACAGCTTACTTTGCCTAACTAGAACCTTGTCATTGGAATATATTCCTTTGAGAAACTAATCTTTAGTAATGGGCAAATAGTATCCTATTTCTCCCGTATTTTTCTTTCTATTTACTCTTAAAATGAAAGATCGTGATATAACTACTTATAAAGAATATAGAAATTTTTTATTTGGTAGTTGTATCAAGGTTCTTCATTACTATTATATATAATATGAAAAAATATATAGAAATTCTTTGTTATTTATTCTTTATTATCGGTAATTTCTTTCTTTATATTTCAATAATGGAAAGAAGTTGATAAGTAGAATATAGAAATAAAGACTTTCATTATTCTGCATTATTATTCGTATGTTTCTGTAAAGAAAGATATTTTATAAGTAGAATAAAGAAACGAAGAATTTCTATATACTTTATTCTTTATTACTAATAAAATTAAATAGTAATTATGACGATAAAAAATATTATTAATTAACTGCTTTATCATTATCATATAAAAATATGAACTTTTCCTTAGAATAAAAGTTCATATTTCTATATGATAATGATAAAGCAGTTTAAACTTAATTTAGCACCCAAACTGCATATATGTGGTTTGATTTTTTTTCTTCATACTCTTATGCCAATCCAAGAATATTTTATTATGCTTTTCGAGAATGTTGCTTCAAATTCTTCTTATATTAGTCCAAACTGTTGATACTTTGGTTGAATTTTTGATCACAAATAAAAGTTTTACTATGTCCTTTATATTTGTTCCTGCCCACACATTTCAAATCAGCAGCAGAGCGACTGTATTGTACCAAGCCGACACTCTACTATCTTGATTAATAATTTCTAGAATTTCAAGTACTCTGATTCATTATTCATTGAGAGACAAACTTTTGATGGCGATCAGTGTCAAAAAGGTCCCAAACTTATCCCTCCCGTGTTTGTTTTCCTGTGCACCCCTCAAGTCAGCACCAGAACACTCTCTCCACACGGGTTACTTTGTGCCGCCAAACTGCTACTGTCTCCTGGGCAACCGCTCTAAGCATTGCCAGAAAGCCCTTGCACCAGGGGCATGCCGGGAAGAGGGGGGAAAGAGAACATCGAAGGCGCTGGTGGTACGTGGTAGTCGGTGTCGGACTCGCAGAAGAAGCAGACGAATTCAGGAAAGTTTCGTCTGCGCCCATAAACTGAATGTCGATATAGAAAATGCATTTTTTTGTGTTTTATTTCCAGTGAGTTTTATTAGTTTGTTTCGGTTCTCGGAGGAGGACTTTGTTAAGAAGTAATTTTAGGATTGTGGCTTCTTTTTTGTGATATTCTGTTGGTGGGTGTTTTTTGGACTTGGAAGAACAATTTTTGTATAAGTTTTGTTTGCGGCTCTAGAAGGAAGGAAGAGAGGAAGTTGAAAAGAGATAAAAATTCATGGTTGAGGTAAGAAATTATATTTTAAGCTAATTATATAATTGAATATAATATGATCGATTTATTTACTTTAGTAAAACTATGCAATCATTCTGTTCAATATTTAAAATATTCTATCATGAAAGAAAAAAGAGATTCTATACAAAATTCATGTAATTTTTTTTTTCAAATTCTTGTTTATATCCTACGTATTGGTTAAAAGAATTCCTTAAAATTATACAATAAACTATCAAGACTTATAAAAGTTATTCCTTAATTAAATTTAAAATCTTTTCATTTTTGTGATAATCGTAAAGCGATATAAATTAAATTTAGATAAATATCAACAGAACGTTTCTCCAAGTGATACATATTGTACGATTTAATACAATTTAACCTGTTATTTAAACAATTAAAATTATCAGAAAAGTTTAATTCGACATCCTTAACTATTTTTATATAATCATACAAAAATAAAAGAAGCAACCAGATGTGAAATAATCACACATCGAATAATATTTTTATATAAAATAAAAACTTCATTATGGCATATTTATTATTATTATGTTTTGAATTACAAAGAATTTTAAACTTTAGAAACTTTATATTAGACAAAATATACTATCTTCGTTATATTATTGTCTTTAATAAACTTTTTACTCAAAATGTACTTCTAAATTTTTGATGCAAATTAAATGCACATAGAATGGTTTAAAATATATTTGATATTTATTTTCAAAATCATAGATAGAAATTTTCTTAAAGAAAAAAGAATATTAAAATGAAATTGTTCACAAAATAATATTCTACAAATAAACTGTAAAAAAATTGAATTAAAGTACGTTAGAAAATATTTCACATTAAATTATAATGGAAGTCAATCTTTAGAGGATCTACATTTTTTAGAAGGTATATATATTAGAGTTTATAGTCCAGCGCTGTGTTAATAATTAATGAAACTTCATTTAATTTATTTAATATCGTGTTTTAGATGTTGAACTTTCAAGATACAATATTTGTTTTGATTGAAATCTTTATATTCTTATACTGTTAACTTTCCATTATTAGCGATTATAAATATTAATTTCTTAAAATATTATAATACATTAAGCTTGCATATTTTATGTTTCGTTAAACAGAAAAATTTAATTTATGTAGCTTGAACTTGCTAATTGAACAAATTTAGAAATTATAATTTTTGATAATTTAGATATTTAATTAATATTCATATAAATCAAATCAAATGATTAACTGAACATTAAATCATTCTAACTTTAATATTTATAATAATTCCAAATACTTAAGAATTAACGCAAGTTATATATAAATGAGCTCGAGTATTTATGGGATATCTAGCCAACGTTTTTAAAAGGAAAGTTTTCTAAAAAAATGATATTATATTACAATAAATTTAATAAAGAATTTGTTTGAAAAAAGCGGGAATTTTAACTTTCTTTTAAATTAAGACTAATATTAATTTAATGATGAAGTGAAAAAAATCTTAAATTAGAACACAACTAAATATCAACTTAGTATTCCGAATTATTAGCATTTGCAATGTTGTTTATTAGCAATAATATTTTAAAATAATTATTCTTAAACTCTAATTTAAATTAACATTGTAAAAGATGAATAAAGATAATTATGCTCTTTTTATGCATTTTTTCCCTCAGAATAAAATACTAATTAAAATTTCACCAACAGTTTTTGTTTGATGGAAAAACCAAGTAAATTTTATTTGCATATTTTAAATTGCGGCAGTTAGCTATTTTTTTAAGTCACGTAATTTAAGGCAATGATTGTATAATTAACTGTTGATTATTTTCGAATTTCTAATATTTGTCAAATTATTAGAAAATTTAAACATTATTAAATAAGCCATTCATTTTTTTTAAATTTTCGCCTAAGAGTCGAGATAACATAACGGAAGTTTTAACATCCCTCCAAAGATGAGAAGTCGCAAGGAAAAAATAACGATATCTAACAGATATTAATAATTTTAGCATTTTTAAATCAGTACAAAAACATGTGTTTGGCAATATTCTGAAATTCTTCAAACAGTTAAACTTAAAATAGTTAGATTCAATTTTGAAATTAAATGTTTTATTTATTATTCAAACTTTTGCCGTGCGAAATATTAAAGTTTGTTATCATAATTAGTACTTTAGATAAATTTGCGTTAGTATATTTATTAACATTTCTATTTCCTCTAGAAATAATTTTTTTTTTCATTAGTAAAAATACGGGAGTGTTGCATCTGATGAAAATTGCGTAGTAAAGAATATCTTGGCCATACATAGAAGAAATTTTGTCTCTTCTAATCCTCTTCAAAAATAATTTTTTCTTCAAAATGTTTAAATGAATATGAAACATATATTTATATACTTTAAAAGTGTTTACTGTGTTTTCTTTATACTTTATGTAAGATTCTTAATATTAATTTAAAAGAAATTTGTATTAGATATTAAATGGGAAGCACGTTCAACAAATTAAGAAAATATAATATGAAATAAATTAATAAATCATATTTTAAAAGCTATGATTTAACAGCGAATTTTTTTAAATATGTATAGATATCTAGTTTTATATTATTAATTCTGTTTTTACCTCTTATTTTTCAATTTTGCCGTTATCTGAAAATTTTTATCAATGAAAGTTTATAACTAAAGAATTTTTATGAAATGAAAGCTTTTTTTGAAAATCTGCCGTATTATCAAAATGTTTTTAAAATTGGCAGAAACTTGAAAAAGAAATTGATTTTATTAAAAAAAATCCCCTTTTAACCTAATAAGAACCATAACATCGTAGCTCAAGGTGTCAACATTTCATACATTAATTTTCTTATACTTTTACTCTTGGAAACCATTAATGAGATAATTGACAAAGAGTTGTTGAAATAATTGCCACTTTTCTAAAGGAGGCTCTCGAGTTTCATGAAGTTTGGGAGGTAGCTAAATGAATAGGTTTCTCTAAAACATATATTCCAAACAATAAGTTTTCTACCACACGCTATCGATGAAGAACGTATTAGCTAAGTTTGAGGTCTAAGCATTTTCAGTCATACGTTTTAGATTCCGTATCTTATTTTTTTTTAATTTTCATAATCCTTTTTGAATCAATTTTTAGCTGTATAAAGGCAAAGATAAAAGCCCAGTTCGTAATTTTTTTTTGAAGAAATTAATCATTTGCAAATTAAATGCATAATAGAAGTTTTTGAATATTTAGTTTCAACACAGAAGAATAAAATATTTTTCTGATGCGAATTATTTTACGAAATTTTTGATAGAGACGCTATCAATTTTTTGATACCATCTCCATCCATTAATGTTGAAGAATACATCTTTCTCGTATAAAATGTGTTACAGAATGAAACATTCGTTTCAGAATAAAGTCTTAAAAATATAAAATGTCATGAAAAATATAAAAGCTTATACACTGTTTATTAGTTATATGACTGATTTTTCTTGAATTGATAAACAATAACCAACATCTATCTAATACATTTTTTATTCATCTGATTAACTAATTTCAGTTGAGGATTAAAGTTGTAAGTAATGTTCAGAATTTGTAATGTTCGTTAAAAAAGGCATTGTTTATAATAAAAGTTTAAGAAAATTCTGTATCATTAAGAGAGTTTGATATTTGTTAAAGCATATCAAAATTAGCCTATTTCTAGGTTAATGATATGATCAGACGCGCATTTAATATTCACTAAAAATATTATTTGAAATTACCAGCTAATCAAAATAAAATAAAAAATAGACCGACTTAATCACCTTCTGTTCAGCAAAATAAATAAGTAAAATAACAATAAAAAATATTTTTTTATTCTGGAAAATGATTTCCCTTTATTTCTAATAACTGTAACTGTTTAAATTTTAGTTTTATTTTCCTTGAGAAAATAATCTGTCTAATGCGATTTTTTCCATTCTTGTTTAAGTCGAATATTTTCATTTATCAGAAATTTTTCTCCTAATGTTTTTAATAAAACGGTATTATCAAAAAAATGGTTTTTTGAGAAAAATTTTAATTTTTTAAAAAATTTTTGATGTCAATAAAAATTAAAAGAATTTTAAAGCACAGTTAATAAATGAAACATCACATAAACGAATACTATTGTGAAAGGTTTCTAAAAATCTTTTGTAGAATTATGTTGATTCGAGTCTTTATTTTATTCTCAACACAGACTTTCATCAACGGTCATTTATTATAAAAAAATCTGCGCTGCATTTCCAAAAATATCTAAAACATTAATTTTAAAATTATTGAAAAATGTTTGTTTTACGATGGAAAGCTAAAGGCCCATTTTTTAATTTATTTTTCTATGATATATGCTTTTTTGTAAATAAATCAATCGTTTGATTTTCTGATGCTTTCAGATTATTAAGAAAGTTTTTTTTTGGCTTTAAAATAATGTATCAGCGCTTATGAGTAAAAATATTTGTCTTTTTTAATTTTATAAGTGATAATTTTTATCTTTTTCGATATGATTGATCACATAGAATATGCAAGAAAAATTTCCGAAAATTGAAGTTCATAATCATCCGATTACCTGACTTCGATCACATGAGTATTTGCTCTATAAATATCAAAACATCGGAAAGTAATTTGTCAGAGAGATGCACGATATCTTTCAGGCAAAACAACAAAAATTCAATATGGGCTGTGCCAGTGTAAATTTTATAGCGGAAGGTCCAATCGAACGACTGTCTCTGGTAGGAAAACCCCATTATTCAAGACATCATTCTTTACGGTTTGCTTAGCCGAAACTAATCAAAATTTTACTTTTAATTGGAATCTTCCAGTATATTCGATTGCAGCAAGGAACAAATTGATCTCATTGTAGATTCATAGGAAAATTGAAAATTTTGAAAGTGCTGAGAATAATTTTGCAGTATAATGCCTTGTTTAGTTTAATGATGGTATGAATATTCGCCATTCATTTAGCTTGATTTTCAATTCGTCTGTGCATCAATAAATCTTGCACCATATCAATTTTCTCAAGTGATAATTTACTTGAATTTGAATATCCGCTGTTCATTTGTTAATGCTATTATATATAATAATAACTGCTTTACCATATCATTTTAGATTGAGCACTTGCAATTTATCGTCAGTGATGACTAGATCAAGAACAAAACAATACAATGCTTACAACTTTGAATCTCATTATTGCCTTTTCTATTCCGCACGCCCCTTATGCGCTATGAATGCGGTTGAAAAATATTATTTTATAAATAATTCATTCATATGCTTCATCGCTTCTGTGCAATAAACCGTTTCTTCACATTAATGAAATGAGTTATTGTGTACAGAATATCAGCATATAGTGATTTGGATGAGATATGAACACACAATCTTTTGATCATGATCAGAATATTATTTGAAACAGAGTTATTCCATTTCTAGGGGTTGCAATAGAAACGAGAATACCATAATCTGTAATAGAATGTAACAATGAAGTTGAGATTTTATAATCCTTGATTTAGACATCAAGAAATTGTTTTCTTCGTTGTATGTTCATGTTTTAAAGCTACTTAACGATTTTTGTTATTCTCTTGTAACTATTTAACGAATTTCATTTGTCTTCTCAAACTATATATATAATATACACACACATATATATATACGTGTATGTGTATATATATATATTATATATATATATAATATAAACAGTTTCGTGGACGAAGAAAGACACTTTTGAATTTTTAAAACTTCATTACATCGAGAGAGGCATAATTTTTTAACAAAAAAGAAGTGGTGAAATATGTCTGTCCACGACACGTGAGAAGAGCAAAAAAGAACGCAAAATATATTACCCCAGTGATTTAATTCTGTGAGATTCTGATAGGGATTCTTTGACACGTGTAGACTTGCGAAAGAGAAATATAGGTATCTTTTAAAAGAATTTTATGAGCTTGACAGATTTTCATCTCTTCAATCGAAGCGTGTGAAAATGCTGATTAAAGCAGTTTTACAGAGCTCGTGTAGCATTTATTAAATAGAAAAAGAGAAATTGTATCAGTAAATAGGATAATATTTTAAAATGAAGTTAATACAGGCTAAATAAAAAAAAAGGAAATTTATATATTTATATTATCAAAAATTAAAAGTTTTATAACCAAACTCGGCAATCTTTTTAAAATAAATAAAACTTTTTATTGTTTTAATAGAATATTTTTTGACAAAGAATAATTCATAAACACAATAACTCTTTTTTTTAAAAAAATCAACATTATTTGATAAAATTGAGCAATAATTAAACGTCAACTATATAAGAAGGAAATAAAAAAATCAATTCAAAGTTTAAACGTTTAATTAAAATATATTAGAGTACAATCGTTTAGCTAAAATATGTCTACACTAACTTCATATTTCAATTCAAAATATAATGAGTAAATTATTAATTAACCCTCCTGATTTTATCTAGCGATTTCCACGGGTTGGCAATCAATCCACTTTGTTTTATGTAGGTTAGAGTGTCTACTTTTACGATCACAGAATTTTATTATATCATATTATCGTTTAACATATATTATCAGTTCACTTTGTTTGGAGAACATTTGAACTTATTTGCAAACATGTCATCTAAATAGTAATATTAAAAAATTACGCACTCAGAGGATTAATTGATTTTTATTATTAATTTTTTATTTAAATATTTCACCTTTATTTTCTTAAAAGGTAAATTTTTAAACAATAAATATTTGATGCAATCACTGAAAACTATTCAGTCAATTACTCGAACTATAAAAAAAAACATAAATTAGTGGTTTAAATAACCTGTGGAGTCACAAATTATTCTATTCAAATTTTGTGACTATTTCACACGCGGAATAAAACATCATTCGACTCAACTCAAGCAGGCGTCGAATCCGATTATTTGAATAGCAAATCCAAACATTTCTTTTCCATTCACACTCTGGCCGTTAATCGAAGTGAAAATTTTACGAGGCGAGAGCTACGCGCCAAAATGAATCCGACGCCTGTGCCGTGAATTTGTAGAATAAGCAACGCTCAAACGTTCGTCATAATTTATTAGCCCCCATAAATCGTACGACACGAGAGAGCTCGCTTTCAACTCGGAATTTGGGCCGTTTGGGTGGAGTTGAGTTGTCGCGAGCCAACTCCGAACGACGGCTGCACTAATTCGCGACCGGGGAACCGAAATTCCGGTTTTATGGATTTTAGATTTTACTAACTGGCGATTTCAAACTTATTGAATAAATGGGCAGCTTATGTGGCCAGTAAGGTGGTTTACTGTCAACAATTTTGATGTCTTTTTGGACACTGTCATAAATCTTATCTAATATAATTTCTTTCATATAAAAAATAAGTAGAATTTCCCGAAGTTCGTCGATTAGGTTGTGTTAAAGTTTAACTTCTAACATAACTGTCATGTAAAATAAATAAGTTTCTTATTAGATAAATACATGCAGGAAATTTACTACTAAACATCTTATCAATAAATGCAACTTATTATTTGAAGTATATGATTATATATGAAGTTTTAGAAGAATGATATATATGCTAATATTTTTGAATATTTATATAAAATTATTTTAAAAATACCTATGTAACAAAAATGTAGTATTAATTAAAAACAAAAAGAATTTTGAAAATTGGGAGGTATTTTTTTTGGGGGGGGGAAGTTTTAGAAAAAAAGGTGACCTAAGAAACGTTTTAGTTTATCAAGTAAATTTTCAAAAATTTGCTGGTAACATCATAATTATATTATCCTGCAATTCTTGAATTAAGAGAAGAAATACCTTGTATTTCTATTCAGTAATATGATTGATAAATATATAAATTACAATTTTCAATATTATGAAGTTGTGAAAAAAACTGCAAAATATTTCTAAATAATATAGTAGTGTCCCGATTATTAATTTTTACGGTCAGTTAATACGATTGCTTATTCCAAAGTTTTTAAACTGCAAAATATATTGAGAAATCATTGTACTAAATTTTACTAACAACATTTAATGCATTTTAATTTATAAGGGTATTCTAAATAAAAATTTTACTGAAATTTAGAATTTGAAAAAAAAATTTGCATTATAATAGATTAAAGCATATAAAAGAAGGAAAATATTAACTTAAATAGTAAGTTATAAGAATATAAAATTAATTGTAATATGAATAGTGAAACAAATCTAAACAATTTTATAAAATAAAATTGTTTTAAAATAAAGAATAATGAATAAAAAGATGTTCCCAATTTTTTACGAAAAGCAGTTATTTTATCGTAATCAGCATCCTTTAAGAAAAAGATAGGAAATATTTTCAATATATATCAACTGTTGTTTTGATAGTTATTTTTTTTCAAACAATAACTCGGAAATAATATTGAACTTTTGAATCACCGCCTTTTAGAGGGATCAAATATATCCCTCCCCCTCTTGTGTTATCAAAATTTACAGAGAATAATAACTGGTTGAATTATGAGTTGCTTCATTTGTTCGCTGATTTTATACACACGCCAGTGTCTTCCAATGTCTTACAACCTTTGGATAGACTTTGTTATTGCGGACAAATAAATAAATACACAAGTATGTAACGATTACAAAAGTATTTTCACCGAAATATTAAACTGACTTGAGAATTTTATTAGTTACAATGCCTTATGGGATTATATTCATTTTAAAGAGCAAAACAATTCCACTATTGATACAATTTCGTTTTTAAAAATATTTACTGTTGAAGCGTACTGTTCATAACTTTTTAAAACAAATTTTTACTGTTGATTTATTTTTTTAAACAGATGCATGTTTGTGTTATAAGAATGTTGTTAACAATCAGTTATACAATCGGATCAAAGTTGTTAATAAAAGCATCATTTTTACTTTCTTGTAGAAGATGTAGTATAGATAAGTATAGTAACAATTCCAACTCGAAATTTTGACAAAATTCCCTTTTTGTACATTCCTGAGTTCGAAGAACATATTTTTGTAAAATGTTCTTCTGTTTGCCTATGACAAAAATAAATCAAAAAGACTTTGAGCTAGATTATGAAAATTGATATATAGTATTTATACCAAACTAACAGATTTCTATCAAAGTTTGAAACAGTATGTTCTGAGCATGTCCGCCTGCCCAAATATTCGAATATAAATCAACACGTTATTACAACAATGAGTTGTTGTCTGTCTGTGTGTACTTTCAGAAACATATAAACGCAATAATTTAAAAACGCAGTGACAAATATATCAAATTTTTTAAGTGAGATTTTTTGTCAATTTTGTTTCAATCTTTGAAGTTGTCTAAAATGGAAATTCGATTTTTCGGTACTATTTACGCATGCAAAAAAGTCGCCAAGGATAACATGATAGATTCAGTAAAAGCTTTTAATTCATTCCAAAAAATATTTCGTGACTATTGTACGCCAAAACTACGCAAACCATTCGATAACATGACAAGATTATTAGAGAGTATATGAGGAAGATTTTGCAAGAGACCACTCCTGCTTATTATCTTTTGGAATGTTTATTAGACTTACAAGAAATGCAATTAATAATAAGAAATCACATTTATTGTTATTATTACAAGACGATATTTTTAATAAATCAAAATACACAGTAAAAAAAGTGTTTCTTGTTCTTCATCAGCCTCAGCAGGCTTCATTATCTTAAATTTTTATCAATATTTGATACTGCTACTAAAATTTCTGTACAAATTAAAAAAATGTAACTAAAAAAGTTTCAAGGATATGAAATTTGTTTTCAGAGCAGAAACAAGTGTGAATATTCTAATCCGATTTCATTGAATTATTATTTAAATTAATGCAATAGAATATTGATAAGCAGTACACAATTCAAGAATTATGGGATGCTGGCGTCCTGGCATAGGGTTAGCGCGTCTTCCTCGTGATCGGGGCGTCCCGGATTCGAATCCCGGTTTGGGCATGGTTGTTCTTTCGTTGTTCTATCTGTGAGATGTGTGAATGTGCCCTCCTGTAAAAAGGGGTTGTGCAAGCGAATGATTGATGCGTGAGTAGCTAAGTCGTATTCTTGGCCCTAGTTGGCGCTACTATAAAAAAACAAGAGACGCTCCCCCTCAGGCTTAAATCGGCTGTCTCTGAACAGCGGGGCTTGTCCGTGGCAAGTGCCATAATTACAAACAAAAAAACAAGAATTATGGGATTAAAAGAGCATCTAATAATATGTTCAGAATTACTTTTAAATCCTAGTATGAAAAATCCGAAAGTTTTGAATAATATTTATTTATATTTTTAAAAGTAAAACAAAAAAAATTCAGAATTGTAAAAATAAAGCATTTACTATACTGTTATAGAAATTATAAATATTAAAAAATTTGTAAATGACACTCCAGTCCTATACAAAGCAATTACAGATTATTTATCGATATTTGGATTGCGATGCCTGATTCTCGGAATTGTGGTTGCAAAGCTTCTGATTTGTAACCCAATTCCAATGAAACCGAGGCTCTGTTAATGCACCTGGTTGGCTTGGATAAACGAGCTTATGGTAGATCGGATGCTTAAAGAATAAGATCCAAATGAGTTACTCTCCTTCTGGTCTCATAAAGATTCTAATTACGAAGTAAGAATTCAAAAGCATAGTCCATTCTTATAAACAAGAAATTTATTAAATTAATCACTTTAAATAAGGTTGTTGGAATAGAATGAAACGATCGATTTTGTCATCCTAGAGACACCAAATTACTCTACGAATGGCCCCATCCAAGGTAAAAATTTTCCATTTACTTTGATAACGATGCTTAGTGGTGGATAAAAGAGAGAGGAACGAAGATTGGTAAATAGTGCGCTTCCTCATGAAGAATATTTACAAATGCAAAAAGAATTGACTTCCAGCGGGAATGATAACCAAAAAACTTTCTCTCATACTCTCTAATAAATGTATAATATCAAAGAACGCCTTGTGTGACTGTGGCACACAATAATTATGAAATATCAGCCTTTGGCGTGAATTTAGCATTTTTACTGAAACTGTCTTGTGAACTTTGGCGAGTGTTTTGGCGGTTAATCCCTAGAATGCGATTAACATATAAAATTCGATTTTTTTAAATGCATTTTTTTCCAATCGATTGAAACAAAAATTTAACACCGTACTATAGTTGTAGTTACAAAATCGCATATCAAATTTGATATATTTAAATTTTTGCGTTTTTAAGTCATCGCATTTAATTTTCTGTTAGTACAAAACGCCAGACTATCAATTCCTTGTTCGATTTGGCTTAAAATTTGATCGGAATATATTGTAGAAGTTAAATTTGTGTACTAAATTTTATCTATCTAGCTCTCTTCGTTTATGGCTTCGTGTTAACTTTTATTAGAACAGCCGGACAGGCAAACTTCTTCTGAATGTATTTTCCTCAAAACTGGAAAAAAAATTTGGTGTAAAGAGCGTATAGCAAATTTCATCTATCTAGCAATAAAGCATTTTTGTCACACAGACAGAACGGATGGACAGACAGGCAGACATTTTCCAAAAAGGGTTTTTATTGCAAATAATTACATCATAATAACAAAACGAAGGGAGCTAGATAGACGAAATTCGATACACAAAATTAATACATTGAAATTATTCGATCGTCTGTGAGTCAGGTAGTGATTGACTGTTTGTCAGTCTGTACTTTCAGACTAATGTAAAAATGATAGCTCATGACACAAATATATCAAATCTGATATATGATTTTGGGAATACAATTGTAATTCTGTGTCAAACTTTTGTTTCAATCGGTTAGGAAAAACACGTCAGAAACACAAATTCGATTTCGTATACTGTTAACCGCATGCCAGGGATTAAGCACTGAAAAACTCGCCAAGGATAACATGATAGATTTAGTAAAAATGCTAAATTCAAGTCAAAGGTTAACATTTCTTTATTATTGTACGCCAATGTCATGCTAGGAAAACACATTTTTTAGAGAGTATGCGAGAAAATTTCGGGGAGACCATACCCATTGTTTCTTTCAATATATTGTATACGGAACGATGCGGAAAGATATATATTTTCTCATTACCCGCTAATATTCTTGCTATAATATTCATGAAATTTTGTTGCAATATAGAGTTTTCCAACAATTAAATGAGACCTTATTAATAGAAAACTGTGCAATAATATATGTTCCGGCGATATATTATATACAAGGAAAATAAATTTAATTTACTTGTAGTTTGAAGTTAGAAATTAATGAAGCATCTCCAATATGGTATTATTTAATTTATTACGGAATCATAAATTTAATTTATATGAGAAGCGATAATTCGGCTTTAGGGTGGCTCATTAGTATTTTCTGTATCACGATAATCTGCTGTGATGATGAAAGATTTCTGATCGGAGCTCATTCTCTAAATTAGCATCATCAACTCGGTATTACTAATGGCTCTAATTTAAATTTATTAGCATCAATTTATGTTTTAAATGACAGCTCTAGTTGAGCCACTTTTAAATAAGTGAAGTGCGAATACGATACGCTTAGAAAGCAGATAAGTATGATACGTCTTTCATATTTAAGATAGGAATCTTGAACTGAATTAGTATCTTAAATTATTTACTTATTTCAATCCAAGCAGAGCAGTCTTAACAAATTTCAAAGAGCTGAAAACTCTGAAATCATTATTTGCGCCTCTTTAATACATGATACTTAATATGTAAATGAATAGTACTTTTAATACGAACTCTCATATGATTTGTATTTAAATTAAGATAAGCTTTCTGTATTAATTAATGTATTTTGAAGCCTAATACAAGCTGTGACGAGATTTCGTTTTGGAGCTAACATAATTCTGCTGTTGATTTAATATGAGAATCGATTGTGAAGGACAATATTTTCTTTTAAATTAAAGGCCAATTTAATCTTGACAAAGAAATGGTTCCTTAATTGTAATTAGTATTCATTATAGTCGGAGATTCGACACTAAGTTACATAAAGGAATCGAAAGTGATTTGGATTTAATATATTGGGATCAAAAGCTCATCCTATAATCCAATGCATACTCAATGTGCCGAACTCAATGAATTGGAAGAAAACACATTATGGGTAGTGATTATTAAAAAAAATATTTCAATTTCTTAAAAAATTAAAAACATCTAAAAAATTAGAAAAAAGATTTCTACTAACAGTCTGATTTTTTTGGGACTTTGGTTGACCATTGTTCTCTTAGCAAAAGCTAGTTAAGGAGCATAACAGCCAGTTCTGTTTATATGGCTTAGTTCTGTGATAAAAGGTTGACTGGCTATAAGTAAATAAAAAAATATATGATGTAAAAGTTTTAAAAGAGGTTAATTTGACCATGATTTATCGTTCTGAATCCATCAACGAATGCTTCAAAAAGGAACTTGAACATATTACAATTAAATTTAATTATTTGCAAAAGTAATTTGAAGGCAGTTTCATAAAAAATAAAAATTACGCATTTATATGCATTCTGGAATTAAAGCAGTAATTTTGGTTTACGAAGGAAATTTCCTGTTAAATATATATTACCTGGTTGCTTCCTCCATTTATACACTTTTGAAAATATTAGAAGCTAGCTAGATTTGTCGATAAACTAGTTCCTCAGAGATAATTATTATAATTTTAATTATATTGGTTAAACCAACTTTCATGGCCAGAATGCTGAACATAATTTTGTTTAATAAATCTTAGCCTCTGTTTTATTGATTATTAGCGATCTTTTAATTTTTATATGTAATTTTTTTGTTTATGAAAATTAATATTCCTGTAGAAATATTTAGTCGCTATTATTAAAAATATTCTTACAACAAAAAATAACCCTTGTGAAATAATTTCTTTTTTTTATTTTCGTTTGTCAATAAGCTATTTTAACATTTTTTTCGTAAAAATTTTAATTTTTGTTGAAAGTAAATATATTTTTAGCAAGTCTAATTTTCTAAAAATAATAGCGACTTGTTTAACGACAGTATCTGATTGCGTTGTTTCCTCAAAAATGGTACCATGGTGTTCACGATTCTTGATTTCATCGCGAGCACGATATATAATAACATAAATATCCTTATATTTAATAGTAATTCACACATACGTATTTCACATAAACATAGCACTTACGTAGTGACATTTTTACAGAACACTTACCACAATTTATTTTTGGCCCCGTGAAATACAGCCGCGGTGGCCTGGTTGTAAGATCTCGACTTCGGAACTGGAGGGTTTCAGGTTCGAGATCCGATTCCGAAGCGAAGAACCCTCGTGTAAGTGGGTCAGGTGCACGTTAAATCCCTCTGGTCCAAACGTCCTCCCGCTGGTGTGGTGTGGAAGTTTGGAGAAGAGGGTGTCAGTTTAGGTGTCATCCTCGTCATTTGACCGCGGTTTAAAATTTCGAGGTCAGTCACAAAATAAGTGTTACTTTAAATGGGACCTTAATATTAGTAAGCTAAACTAAACTGAGAAATACACTTCGAGAATAATAATGGTAATATTTCATGGACCCAAAATCCTTTCATGCTTGGAAGTTTGAAACCGAGTCGTGGAGTCACTTAGATTTGGTGTCAAATTTAATAGATATTTATGCTTAAGATATTAAATTCGTGGGCCAAATTTGATCGATTTAACTCTCTTCGTTTTGTAGTTATCGTGTAGTTTGTATTTGAAGTACTTAAGAGATCTTCTCTGAATGGATTTCTTTCAAAATTTGACGGAAATCTGCAAATTTGGAGTAGAACCATATGTCACATTTCCGCCGAGCAACTGACTCGGTTTTTAGTAAACATTTTTAGTGTGTAAGTAAGAAGACACAATGACAAAATTGTGTTTTTCAGAGTCTTAAATTAGAAGATTTATCAAAAACTCAAATCTTTTTTTACGCTTATAAAATTTTCCATCGTTTACCTGAAAAATAAAAATGGAATCAACATTCATTTTTTAAATAAAACATAGATTTTTCCTCCAATAAATTTAGAGCAACTTATTTACTTTAATGCAACATTCAATGCGATTTCATGTGTTAATTATGAAAGTTAGTTTAACCTAGAAACAGGGAAAATTAGTTTTTCAATTTACAACAGTTGAAGACTGAAAATTTTCTATTCCATTATACATATTCTAAGCTTATGTCATTTTATAAAATACATGGGCTACTTCGTTCTTTTATCACTGCTTCATCTTTATTGTTTATCTACCGTATTATAACAAAAAAAATTTATTTTTTGAACTGTCAGCTATGGGAAATCGTGATGCAATTTGGGCTTAAAATTAGTTTATTCATAAAATATTTCTTGCATTTTTTAAAAAGAAAATACTGCTTGTATTTAGTTAAAGTAACAAATCTATCTTATTAGTCTAACCTTTCAGTAGGAATCAAAGTAACATACTTCCAATAGAATTAAAAATATGAAATTTTCATCACAGTCTTATACTACTATTACATCTGTATATATTGTTGTAGATAATCTAATTAAATTGTGACAGTGTAGAACGATGGTATTAACTGAGTTTTAGCTGTCGATAAAAAAATGAATATTCATTCTTAAGTGCTGAAGCGCTGAGAATTTTAATCCTATTTGTTGCTTCCTGATTGCGCTAAGCCCTACGATTTTAACGTAAAGCCAATGTATACCTAATTACATTGGCTTGAATCACTCTGATTTTGAATTATTGTAAATTCTTAAGGAAGTAAACATATATAATACCATAATTCTCTTTGATCTCAAAAAAGTCTAATGCATGGAAATATATCAAAATCTTAAATCAAATTTGTATGATACAACAATAATTTTATTGATTTTAGAATACGATCTATATGTTTAAAATAATCATTTTGAACATACTTTATATGTATAACGGAAAAGCTGAATAAACGACTTAGCAAAGGGTACTTTATGCATTACAATTAATTAGTAACTCTGAAATGTATTTTAATTAATAAAACTCGGAAATTTATTGCTTTCCCAAACCCATACTTGTTTTTATTCTAAGAAAATCATGATTCTTAAACACAAAGTCACTAATAATGATAGTGTGTGTGTGTGTGGGGGGGGGGGGGTTCTACACACTTGATTTGGCCTAAAGTAACCAAATTTCGAGCATATATATTCTTTGGAGTGTGGAAATGTGTATATCAAAACAATGTTTTAAAATTTAGTTAGGATTTTAATTAATTAAAAATTAACCGAAATTTTGATTTTTTTCCCATTATTTTTAAAAATATTATGCATAAATATTATGTTTAAGCCACTTGAAAATTTAAGAAAATATTTTTTCAATATTCACACACAATTTGTCTGAATTTCAGATTTAAAAAAAAATATTTTAAACCTAATTTGCAACAATGAATTACATCGTCACTTCGAGATTCCAACAATTTTTGTTGTTTCAACAGGCAATCAATTATTTAATTTCCTATCCTTGTTGAATGCTAAAGAAGTAATTTTGTTTGATATTTGCGTAGTTTACAAATAGTGAATTTACAATACCATGAAAATGAAAAGGTAATTGAACCAGGATTTTCCGTTTTTATTAGCACTATGATGCCATGGGACTGGTCTTCATTAGAAAAATTGGTGTACCCAATAAACATATGAAAGACAATTAAAATAATACGGCTTTAATGCTGGACAATTTGACATAATCATGGAAGTTTATATCTGAGCGATTTAATTCAAATTAAATATAATCAATATGCCATTCTCATCAGCTAGTCATCAAAGGCGACTAGCTAGAAAGAAACACGATATAGTAACATACATGGTGATGATTTTAGAAAAACAAATACCCTCAAGGTAAGTCTGAATCTCCAGTCCCATACCGACAGAATTTAATTCAACTATGTCAGCAAAACGTATGCTAGTGATTTGGTTTTCATTTGTGATCATTTGCGCTTGATAAAACTTGCTCCTTCTAAGATTGAAAATAACTAGAATTGTTCCCATATAATACAGTCTTGTAAAATATATATATATATGTGATATAGAACATGTCTAAAATAATTTGCTAATTATTGATAAAAAGTTAAAGCAACTTAATTATCTAAAGCTAAGTACTAGTTCAAAAATAATCCAGTCAAAATCAGAATTAACTGTTCAAACAAATAAAAAGCATCTGAATGAAAATCTAATTTTGCAGTTCAGTTTCCCCAAACGATTACAGAGTGGCAAGTGATATTTGTAAATTATTTTAATTCCTAATATTTTAAAAGAAACTGAAATGTATAGAGTTCTTCCTTCTACATTATCTTTTAAACTGGTAAATGAACGGATTTCAGTAATTTTAGCTTCATTTGCTAGGCAACAATATTCATTGACCCATCACGTTAAACTCACAAATCGCCATGACTTGTTTGCTTTGGAGTCTTGTACCAACTGAGTCGTGGAGTAGGAACTCTTACGGCAATAATTACGTGTATTGGTGCTAACACTGAATTTCATTCCATGCATGCAGACATCTAGCCCTTTAAATAACTAAATATTTCTGGATCAACAATAGACTTGTTTAAGATTTACTAGAGGTAGTTAGTTATTCGAAGAAAATTTGAATATCAGATCAACTGCTTTGCATTTGAAATATAAATGTGCCAATTAATCCAATAAGGGAAGCATATGTTTTCATAGAATAGTTTTTGACAGGAAAAAAATGTTTTTCGATATTTTGTCTTGAATTTCTATTCGGCCATATTACAAGAGTTCCAGACATTCCTACATTTCACTTTTTTTCAGAGACTGTCTATAAATTGAATTGAGCTCTAGAAAATGCCCCCAAGACTGACTGCGAATTCGACAACGTTCAACATTTCAGTAATTTATGTGCATTAACTTTAGCCAGTTTCAATCGGTTTTCAGTTACAGCCAAGTATCTCAACCAAGTAATACAAATTCCTTCAATAATTCTTATAAAATTAAAAAAATAATTTAATGATATTAAATGTTTCACACATACTGTATGTTATATTTTAATTTATTATTATAAAAAAATCTAAAACAATTATTAGAGCAATAATGTTTCCATTTTTTTAAAGGATGTACAGTTGTAGTTCTATTACAACGACAACTTCTTTGTAATTTAGAAGAACAGGAATGTAAAATTCATAACTTTATAAATATTATTCGCTTCAAGAATTCAATGCAAATACACCTAAAAGACTTTTCACTTTTTCAGAAGTAATAACTTTGATGAAAACAAACATAAATTGTAGACCTAGTTAACTTTTGAACATAGTCATTCAATTTTCGACACATTAGCACACGCACATGCGATCACTTTTAACTCCAGTTAGGTAAGCAATTACTCCTAAATTTACTACCTTTTCTAACAAAGTAGGTATTATCCTAATTCATTACATAAACTATGGTCAATGAGATGAATCGGCTGTTATTAATAATTACCAGTCAATATGATTAATCGACTTGTCACATTGACTGAAATATATATATAATAGAAAATATACGCGTTTATTAATTCGTCATAAGATCTTTTCCGAAACAGTGAACAGTAGCAACATGAAATTTGTATATGCTATTTTTGTTCATATCTGGAGGATTTTTCTTATTTTTCGTCTTTCCAAATTAATTATTTCTCATCACAATTAATTAAGCAACAATTTTTTCAAGTTCCGATGTACGTCAAAATTTTTTATAAGTAACTTCTGAAATAATTTTTTTGAGAAAATGGTTATTGCACAATCTTAAAGAACAAACCCTTATTATTATTATTGATTATCTAATTAAAATTTTACAAATATTTCAAATTTCATTCTAACGCAGAGAATTGATTTTAAAGTCTTTATTGTTGCAATTAAATTGAAAGAATTTTTAGTTTTTCCAACGAATGTGTCATTGAAGTAATTTTCTAATGTTAAATAATGATAAATATTTCTTTCATTGGACTTGAACTCCAAAGTAGAATTTATATTTTAGATTTTATTTAATATCATGCACACTCTTTAAGTATCCGCACACATCAATTCACTAGTTTAAATTTAATTAATATATTCAGTTTAATTTTTAAAATTTTTTAATGATCCTTATAATGAAACGGTTAAACATATATCCTTATATCAATTAATCCTTATTATAATGTAAGATCATTCAAGGTTATGGAGTTCCATTTCTAACAAAGAAAGAGGATGTATGGAGAAAGAGAAAGCTTACTATGCTATGTTTTTTCGGTCATTCACAAATACCAATGAAAGAAAAGGGTCGTGAAAGTAAAACTTCTGTTATGAAGGAACATTTCTTATCGTCGTGGCAATTGTGCCGAGGAGAAAATGGAATCCCAAGAGTTGCTAGACATGTGCCAGATGGTTCGAAGTACAGACACAAAAAGAAAAGTGTTTAACTGGTAGTCAGAGGTGTCAATTAGTAAGGTAGTGAACGAAAGAAAATCAGTAAAAATTACTACATCTGAATACCGTTTTACTAAAGTTAAAATACTTTAAATAAGGATTTTATTATCGGAAAGTGTAAGTTGTATCAACTAATAAATGAATATTCTTAGTTTCAAGTATATTGTATTTCAAATATAATTATTTTAGTAGGATCTGAGCGATAAAAACTTTCTACAATGGGCGTTTTTTTTAAAATCAAATGGGTGATTTAAAAAAGACAAATATAGAGTATGAAACGAGTTCGCTATCAAAAGTTGTGTACAATTATGGTTGATTTTTACGTGCATCGCAGTGAAAACTCATGTATTTGTCTCATGAACGAATTGGATTTCTAATTCACTCCTCAAAAACGTTGCTGACATCAATGTGAGAAGGTTCTTAACGTTCCTTTGCAGTTTCTCATTATTCTGGAATTTTTATGTTGTTATATTTTTTTTATTCAAAAAAGAGATGAAAATTGCTCGGTTGTAACTTGTATTCTCAGTGAAAGGGAACAAGGGCGCAATATTATTCAAGATATTGCTTTAAGAGTTGATCAAGTATTCGTAAGAAACGGAAAATGTTAATCTTCCTGTCAACTAGTTGGTCAACGAGTATATCACAACCTTGATTCTAGAGAATGAATGTTTCGGAACGTTTGCACCATATTCGTTCCTTAAAAGAAAGTTTAAAAAATTTGCAAATTAATAAGAAGCTTCAAATCACTTCCAGCAATGTTACTCTTTGAGATATCGGAAACTTGGTGGTCCATCAATCTAACAAATGTTCGAATCGGAAGTAAATATTTTGCATAAAACGTTTTGCAATAAATTCGTTTTTTTTATCTACATTTATTTTTACTTAAAAATAAAACGTTTCTCCTATATTAATTAGAGAAATTAATTAAAAGGATCTTTCAGCTGCTAATAATCACATTCGTTATCTGGTTATAACTAGGACCAATTCATTAGTATAATCATTAAAATATCAAATATAGTGAAAGATATAGCAGTATTAGTTTAAATTTTCAAAAGCTGAAAATTAATCGCTTGCGTTTAAAAAGGAAACTGAGAAAATATGTTTGGATCCAAATAATACAGTAACTAAGAAGACCTGTAAAATAAATTATTGAATGCCTAGATTACTCAATTAATTCAAGAATAAATAAAAGAAACCTGAATTTCAGAATTTTTTTAATTTTATTTGATTTTTAATTCATTGGTGTATAAAAGCAATAAGTAGAGAATATTCTGTTGGCAGATATCTGCATTCCGTGTTTAAAAAAAAAAATTAAAAATGAAGGTTTGTGAAAAGTGTTTTTCTAAACTTTCATACGATTCCTATATAGTTATTATTCAGAAATATATAGTAAAAATTAAATTTGTAGCAATTATGTGCCTGAAAGTGGCCTTCATTATACCGCAATGCGGAAATGAATTTATAGACAAATATAAATAAACATTATTTTTTATTTAGACAAAATTTAATTTTTTGAAAAATTAAGCAGATATCGATTGCAAATGCTTACCAAGTATTCCTTTATTTGCTACATGTATGTTTGAGACTATGAAAATCACTTTGACATTAAAAACAGAAAAAATAAATTTATTTTTGAAAATTTACATTTTTTTTTAAATTCTTTCCTCACTTAACTAAATTTTGTTAACAGTTGGCGGTTGATTTTCTAAATTTTTATTACCTATATTTCTTTTGAAGCTTTCCTGACAAATTAATATCCTTTTACTTCAACGAGAAAAAAAAATGATTAAGCGTTCCTCCGTTTTCTCATATCCTGTCCGACATTACGGTACATTATATAGTAGCATGTTTTGGAATACCAATCCAACAACTAAAAGTTATAATAAATATCAAGTGCATTTTCTTCCATTTATTTCAATTGTTCTGTAACGTAAGCGCATGAAAAATATCAGAATTCAACCTTCTTGTGTCAGCCATTTTTCTAGTCTAATTACTTATATTGGAATTAAAATTTGCATGTTTTGTGAATTATGTAGATTATTTTTTTAATAAAAGATACATTATCAGGTTAAAATGAACCCACACATCTGTTTAAGGGTTAATGCAGTTCTATTTCATTTCAGTAAAACATTTCATAAACAAATATATATATTTGGTCTTTGAAGAAAATACTTCTAGTACTTTTCAGATACGAGTGCTTTATATTATACCAAAAAAGGTTGCCTTCTATCTCTGATTTTTCTGGTATAACTCGCATGAAAATGTAAGATATGTATACATTTTTTATTAAAAATTTTATAAAATCTGATATGAACATTTTCAAATTTTATGTCAATGAAAGGAATATAGTGCAGTATTTTTTTCGGAGGTTCAGAAATCGATATTGGCATCCTTGTTTGGTTGAAAATACGAGAATCTTAAGCTGAGACTTTTAAATTTAAAAACGCTATATAATCGTTTTTATGAATGATATTCTTATTTTATTTACAACAAAAAAACCCCACTTTTTCTGGATTTTTTTTGGGGGGAGGGGGGATCCTTCTTTAAAAAAATTCTTTTTTTCCCAATGATTCTGTTTTCAACTTACATTGTTAAAAAAAATCTTTTACTGTTTCAGATGACATGGAAAAACTCAAAACTAAAATAGGTTTTGAATTTAAAGTCTCCCTGACATGCAATATAATGCCGGAAAAACCTGCAACTTATCGAGAAAAGTACTCAACATTTCATTTCTCATAAAAAAATCCCGCCTTGGATTTCATATATATTATTACTTTCATCAACATTTTTTGTTTTGTTTATAAATAGTCTCCGGGCGGTTAATGGACTATCTGTGGGAGATTTTTTTTTATCATTCGGCAAAGATTCTTGAATTTACCGAAAGATGCTTTATGAGACTACTGAAGGAATGGAGTTTCGTTTTTCATGCATAATCATTTTTCACTCTTTTTTTTTCTCCCATAGACTTCAAAAGGAATCTCATTTCAAAATTCTCTTTGAATTTCTCGTTTACTAGTCTCTTCATCGAAATGCGCAATTTCAATCGAATTTTTTTTCATATACTAAAATTGTCAATAAAAAAAAATGTTTTTCTCAGTATTCTGATATGAATTATATAGAAATAGCATTAAAACGTAGACTGATATTTTTTATAATTATGAATCCTTATATCATAGAATCAGAGGAATGAACAATGTTTTATTACTGTGTTGTTGTTACTTATAGACTTATCATTGGCAAGCCCGTTGATGAAGTCATTGATTTAAGCGGAGTTTGCGCAGTAGTTCCTGAGGGTACAGGCCCCTAAAAAACCCTAGGGCAGAAATCTGGCTTCTAGCTCATAATATGAAGATACACTCACATAATTGCGCGCATAACCACGTTTTACAGGGGTGGTGGACTCTTTCACACATCTCACAGATAGAGCGCAAGAACAACAATCATGGCCGAACCGGGACTCGAACTCGGGACACCCAGATCACGGGGAAGACGAGCTACCCCTATGACAGGACACCGGCCTTTTATTACTTGGGTATGTGAAAGGTTATGTCTGATTTCATCATTAACAATATGTGAGAAATGAATATTTTGATGTCACTATTTTGTTTCTATTCAATAAGATTATTATGGAATTGTATTAGAAATGAAGCGAAACAAGATAAAATTGAAAAAAAGTTGCTTTATAATATCGTATTCTTTGAAACTCAGAACAATTTGATTATCATGGGATTTACCATGTTCTATGCACTCATTTATTAATACTTATTACCTTTTCATGACTGTGGTGGGGTTCATTCATATATGCATCACCTAGGAACGTTTCTCACAGCCGGGCGTACAACCGTGCATCGCCGAGGTTGAGCTCAGGGTATTGCATATGTGCATTTTAAGCTGGAACGATTTTTAAAGACTACTAAATGGCTCCCTGTGATCATTACTTTTGAAATGAACATGGTTTTAGTATCCAGACCTTCAGTTTGCTCATATTTTGCCTCACTTTGGCATTTTGTTCATCAGATGTTGTGCGGAGGGGGACGGCCGTGATGAAAATAAACAAAGCTGGGTTTTTTAACATTCCACATGATAGAAAAGTTCTCATGTTTCTGGTCTCACTCCGAATTTCATTTATTATTACTTTTTATTTTATTTTTGCTACTATGCGGGCTCTGTTTTGGTTTTACCCTCAGTTCTGTTGCATTTAGCGTAGCACTGAGTTACGTAATGCGTACTTCATTTTTTTTGAGTGCCTTGATTCGATTTTCTATGGCAAGAAAATGCTATATATCAGAGGAATACATTCTCGGATTATGAATAGGGTAATTAATGACAGAGATGAGAGTGATGATTCAAAATTTAAAGAATTAAAAATCGAGATTTTGAGAGATTCTGATAAGGATATTTCATCAGAATCTGGACTCACTGCGTGCCTGCCTCCTATTTATTTTGTATTGTATTTTTGAATTTTTTTAATACTTATTTTAAAGTTTATTAATGCATTTTGTCCATTAAAACTTCAGAATAATTCGAATACCACTTCTGAAAATCATTTCCCAACGTAAAGGAGTTTTTTTTAATATATTTTATCGTAAATTATAAAAAAAAGATTACTAGATGTTAATTTGAAAGTATATGATAGCTGAACTAATAATCTAAGTAGGTACCAAAAATAACGGCGTTAGGAAGTAAACTTTATTTTTTTAGGATTTTTTTCATAGTTAGGATTAGCGAAGCAAAAACCCCGTCCTGAGGGATGTTTCCTTTCGTGTACACTCCGTCTCGAGCGAACGTCTAGAAAAAATTACTAAATGCTAAACGCCAGACATCCTGTTCCAAAAGGGTAATGCACCATACAGTGAAATCTTTGATTGAGTAACCATCAACTGAATGAAAAGGGGATTTTTAAAGTATATCATTTTAAAAATTTGCATTTTTGATATTTCTCTTATCACTTGATCTTCTAATTCTCCTCTCAATTTTTTTTTATAAATTTATCTTTTTTTTCTAGTTTATCTTTTTATTCTTCTAATTGCACAACTTAAATCATTCTATTGCAACACTTTTGTTACATTACACGAATTAAATTACTTGCAATAGGTGCCGGTCGTAAAAGTGCGAAGCAAACCTCTTGTCATGTTTGTGAAATTTTAAATGCGATTTTTCAGGAGTTGAAAATATTTCTGGATTTATGCATTAAAGAATTCAGAAAATTTTCATTTATTTCTAGTGCTACTAAAACTACTATAACAATTATTAACAAATAACAATAATTGAATGTTTAATAACATTTTTATATTTTAAGGTATCTAAGGACTTTCTTGGATAACAATTGAATATTATTTACAAAGCATTCATTGCAAGTTGATGAACAAATAGCAAGGCGAAGCCTAGTAAAGTTATTATAAATATTTTTTCAAACTGAATATTGGCCCTAAGAGACCCTGGTGGTAAGGTCTTGGCATCGAAATCGCAGAGTTTCAGATTCGAATCCCGATTCCACCGAAGAACTGCTGTGTAAACGGGTCTGGTGCATGCTAAATCCGTCTTGGTCAGACGACCTCCAGTTGGTGTGTTGTGGATGTTTGGAGAGGAGGTGCCAGCTCATGTGTCGTCCTAGTCCTCTGACTGTGGCTCAAAATGACGAGGTCCATCCCAGAACAGTCCTAATGTTGCTATAAAATGGGACATTAATATAACTAAACAAACAAATTGAATATTTTATAATGACACAATATGCATGCACTTATCGAAAATATGCGTTAAGTTTTTCTTACATGAATACCATCATGACTTTCTTTTACATTGAAAATTTATGATTGCATGCAAGTATTTGCTATATTCTACCTTCTGAAAGTTTCCGATGAATGTATACATGCCTTTTCGTATAATTAAATATATAATTGAATATGTTCTTTTATGATAATTGTCCCAAAATTTAGATGCTTTGAAAATGTATCATTCCTAGCAAATAATCGAAAGCCAATCAAAATAGGTAAACATTTCTCCAAGAGGAGCTCAAATCATATCTGTCTTGCTCAATCTTAAATTGCCATTTTGAGTAACTAAATGTATTACTGACATCAAATCAAAGTATCGATATAATTTAGTTAGTTCCTGAAGAGTTAAGTCTCATTACAATTAAACCTCTAATGGGGAGAAGCCCGGAGTAATTCTCAGACCAGTTACCCTCACCCATTCAAGCAACTTGACAGTTTCGCACATACACATTGTAATTCGATCTTCAAACATACCCACCTCGTTAGATCCGGCTCCGTCTCCATTATCCCATACGCAGGAACGTGAGATTAAATTCGATCTATCTCGTTTCTAGCGAAGACGTCGCCTCCTTCCATCAGATAGATAAGTTATTTACGCCTCTCCCATCCTCAGTGCTTTTCAGTCTCCGTAGGAGGAGATCCTTGCGAATGTTCTTCAGTAATTGCATTAAGCAGAATGTGTTTTAAACTGAAGCAATGATGAATTCGAACTTCAGTTGCATTAACAGACATTTTCAGAATAAAAACAATTGCATTAAGTGAGTCTCCAGGAGTATTGAGGGATTAAAATTGCTTGAACATGTTGAGTAGGAGAACGTTGGGAAATGTATACTTTTCGAAATAGGGAAACTGGTAACTAAGTAATTCGGTTGAAAATTGTTTGTGACGATGTTAGTAATACTATATAAAATGACAATGGCACAATAAGTGGATAAGCGAGAAATTTAGTAACCAGGGAAAAGCGGAAATATATTGTGAAATTATGATAGCTAAAAGAAAAATAGCAATAAAACAATAAATATCTCTTCATTTGCATAAATAGACATTTTTAGACAAAAACATAGCAGATATTAAAAATATCAACGTGATTTTAGAAAATAGTGTTATGGAAATTCCTGGGGCACTTTTCCAATTTGTTGATCTATGAAATAAACACAACCAACAGGTCTCAGTAGAAAACAACGACGAAATTTATTGGGCACAAAAATACTAATACGAAGACTACAAATGTACAGGGAAGATGGACACAGGCAACACACAACAGCACACTACGACAAACAGTAGCCCACAAGTACTAATCGATAGTAAGTACAACCACACCATACAAAGCGGCCAGACAGAATTCAGAAGAAGGAGGGAATCTTTGTAGCTTCATTCTACGGTCTCTCCTAACGTCTGCAATTCTCCATTGTCTCCTCACTCTAGCTGTATCCAACTGCCGACTCGCTACTACACGCCTGGCTACTCCGCACACGACTCAATGCTGCTTCCACAATAAACACCAGGACTCGGCACCTAGCTCAGTTCAGCAATCGCTTGACCTACACACAACGCTTGTTCTTTGCAATACTATTCCTCCATTACTTCACTATCCTCTCGAAGACTCGATACACAACTGGTTTTTTTCACGGCTACTACTGACTGCAACTTGTGTCTGCCGACCTTTTATAGTTCCCTGGAGGCAGGCAGAGGAGGTTCTGGACCAATGAGGCATTTCTCGGTTCCTAATGGCTGAATCTCTAAAATTCTCGAAGTTTTCAGTAGTATCTATTTTGTCGCCAAATGGTTGCCAAGTTTGTTGATAAGCTCTGAGATTACTGACGCGGCATCCAATAAGCACCCAACAGATTTGATCGTAAAACGTCCTTTTCAGTGTTTGAACTAACCGTGCTGGAAAGCAACATTACAGATTTGTAACATTATCTTTAAAGAAAAATCCAAAATATATCCGATTTGTACGGATTTGTTTCTTTGTTGAATTTGTACGTTTTGAAAAATTCCCAATTTTAGAATCTGAAATATATAATACCAGAATGTTTGAAATATATTTATAATTTTTGTTACTTTATAATCAAAGTAAAGAATGTTATATTGCTTTTAAAGGAGACCGATAAAAGACACATAATATTTTTCCCAAATCGCCAACTACATAAATTTAAAGATTCTGTGTGTTACCGTTACTAATAAATACAATTTTGAAGACAGAGATATCATAATCTTATTCGCTTCCAATTTATTAACCGTGAGCATTAATTTATTGGTAGTACAGCTTTATTTCAAGTGACATCTTCAACTAAGACATGCTACAACGAAATTCCCTCTTATGATGACAATTTATAAGCTAACCTGACTGTGGAGAAATTATTCCCAAATTCTTATAACAAAATTGTACGCAGATTTCTAAGCTCTGTGACAGAACTTTACTGAGTAGACAAAAGATTTCTTTTTCTGACTGACACTTCGGCAGAAAATTTCGCGTATGCAAGGAATGCATAATTCGAAACTTGAAAGAGTGAATAAATTTGCATTTAAGGGAGGGGATAGCACCTTAGGATTTGTAAACACAGCACCTTCCTTTCACTTCAGAGTCTCTTACGGATAATCCAAGCTAAGTCCTTAAGGGCACTTGCTATATTCATCATTTTGGCCTGTCATGGTGCTGATAATAAATCAACCTTCCAACGGGGATGAAGCTTGCCTTTTCTGTCGAAACTTGCCCCTTATAATTGGTTTCTGTACGTTCTTTTCGGGATTAGACCGACAATAATAAGGCATTCAATAGCTAAAATAATTTATTGGCATAGTTTTCAGCAGAATTAGACTATTGGAGGTTATTTTTCTTTTGTAAGAAAGCTTTCGTGTTTTTGCCGATACAAACGTCATTTTTTAAAAAGATAAATAAAAAAATGAACTTGCAACGACGTGAATCTTAGAAGATAGATAAACCGGAAAATTCCTTTTTTAAAAGCTCTATGATATTATAGAACTAGTATCCGCTGAAAAGTTCACGTACTCTATAAATAGAATATATAAGACAATAAAAATAATCGGTAAGTAGGCATTAAATAATTATAAAATGTGGTTATTTATTAATTTGTTTTCCGTATTTGAAGTATACTCATATATCTGTTTGTTTTTCACTGTGTGGGTTAATAATCTTACAAATTCGTTATATTCCATTCTTGTGCAATTAATTTTGAGGATAAGGAACGTGGTTTTACAAATATTTTTATGGCCGCAGAAAAATCGCAAGTTAACGATTTGTGGCCTTGTTGACTTATATAGTAACGAATTTGACGAAATTGTTGAAATTAAAAGTTTAGAAATATTTACGAATCTTGACGATATCTCTATTAGAATTCGAGTTCCAACGTTTGTTCTTGAACATTCGAGGCTTTGTGCTGTTAGCTTTAAAAACAGTGGCGCACATGGGTTGAAAGGGAAGAATTAAGTGAATTTGCTCGTTCGAGAGCTGATTTTTCTTTAACACTAAACCTACCGGCATTTCACCGATACATTGGAATTGCCATTGGAAGCGGGTCAAATGACCCGCTCGTGGTAGCTTTAGTGTTAATAATAACGATTATTTGCTTAATAACGGTATTCTTCTAGTGTATTACTGATTTTTGCACATAATGCTTTATGTAAGTTTCATCCATTTTTTATCTTTTTTGTGTGTAGAATAAAACTTCTGTATGCATTACTTAGCTCGTTCAAGTTTTTA
>JAPMOR010072383.1:45316-55856 GCA_026543865.1 Argiope aurantia
TTCTTCATTGAAGCACATTTTCTTCCTAGAAGTTATTTCTTCATTGACGCACATTTTCTTCCTAGAATTTATTTCTTCATTGAAGCACATTTTCTTTCTGGAAATTATTTCTTCATTGAAGCACATTTTTCAAAAGCAAAGTCAAGGAATAAATACATTTTTCGAAAATAAATGATTATTTGCTGTAATGACAGCCCTGAAATTGTCAGGAAATTGTTATTTTGGTAGAATGTTATTGGACAACTCAACATTGATGTAAGCGTGTAATTTAAATTATTCGTTAATGATTAAATGGACAGATGAGAGGTAAGAGTTAAAAAAAAAGGAATATATTTGCTTACTTAAACTTTCTCATATGTTTAAATGAGCCACTTGAATATATATTTATCGTTGAGCCCGCAAGGAATCAGAAGAGAAAGTCACTGAATAAATAATTAAATAGACATTGTGTGCTTTCATATAATTTAAACAGATACTATTTTTATCTATAAAAAATATACATTACTTGTGTTAAAAACTGATTCATCCATAATCTCTTATTTTTATACATATAGCAAAATAAGGAAAAATGGGAGATTGTTTTTTAGTTATTTGTTTCGGTTTAAATCTGTTATACAGTATTTTTGATGTTTTTATTTTTACTCTGTAACTTAGATTTTATCAAGTAACTTTTACTTAATCTGTAAGTTTGTATTTTGACTTTAAAATTTTTCTAATTTTATAGTTAGGCTTGTTCTATCTATTAGGTAATGGACAACACAATATAATCAAACATGCCCTTTGTAATAAGAAATATTCAAAATAAATCAACCATAATGTGACGCGTTTCGTCATTTGTTTTGCTATTTAATGACAAAAATCGAATATCCTCTCCTTGGCATATATCAATTTGATTTCATTAAAACTCAGCCAGAAATGTAACAGAATGACTTCAAATAAATCACAATCGTGCAAAAAATCGAACTGGTTTGCTTGTCCCTTAAATTTTAAAAATCACTCAATAGAGAGAAATCACCCAGTCTGCTTCATTATTTTATCAGTATTCGTTTTCAAAAAAAATCCTCTGCATTAATAATGTCAAATGCCTTTTTAAATGTTTTAATGTCAAAATCTAGTTTTCACAATTAACATCAAATTTGCAGATATGAATAAGGGAGCGACGAATAATATTTTCCCTTGATTTATATTATAACTTACTCAATTTGCGTTAAAATATATGATTTGTTGTTTGTTACAATACGTGCAGAACATTTAAGGTATTTTAAAAGTGAGTAGAAACCATTTATTTTCCCACGAAAAAAATTCATTTTATCATTTTCTTAAGCATTGTAAACATAAGGATTACCCTTCCATCACAATTCTTTTTTTCTTCTAACAAAACTAACGTATGAAAATGAATTAAATTGTATAGTCTTTATAAGAATCAATAAATCTATTAATATTTTATAATCATTGCCAGAAATGGCAAAAAGAAAAATTAAAGCTGCTTGTATTTTAAAACAAATATTACATTAAAAAAGTAAACTATAAATTGTAAATGCATTCATATGAGTAAACTATTGCAATAATTGTTTTATTTACCATTCGCATGGTTTTATTTACCATTCGCATGGCACAGAAATGAGTAAATTATTATTCCATAATTTATTCATTTCTGTGCCATGTTTCAAAGAAATTTGGAAATATCAATTTAAAAAGAGAAGTATGAAACAAAAACAAAACCGTTGCGAAAACACATAAAAATAAAACAAATGCTTCAAAAACAGACTTTATTCTTCCATTTTCCTCGAGCAGAAAAAGAAAAAAAAACGCTTAAATAGTTTTTCTGGCCCTTATTGTAGGTAATTCCTATCAATATTTATTTTCCCGAAGCAAAGCAATGAATAAGCAACGCAAACGGGAAACGCAAATGCTATTCAGAAATGAGCGAAAACGAATAGCTACGATTCAAAAAATGAATAACTGCAAATGATCTCTGAGGCATTTTCATTTTTGGAAATAAAATATAGAAAAAAAATAAAAAGGAAAAGGAAAAGGGAGGGGGGAGCCCCATTCATCCCCATTTTGTCGCCAAGTATTTTCGTTCCGTTCCCCAAAAATATCTCTTCTCGTGGATATGATATATCACCGACAGTCTGCTAAATGCAATGAGAGGTTTGAATGACGATTGAAACGATGTTTGCAAATAATTCTGCGACGCTTGGAAGGAACGAATAGTAATGATAGATGGTTTCTGGATGCCTTTTATTGCTGGTAACAAGGCAAGCGTGCTGGAGATAGCTTTTATTCTGTAAACGTCTTGCAATTGTTTGGGAAAACGACTGATTATTATTAAAGGCTCGATTCTTTTCAATTCTCTGATGAAAAGATTTGACGTTTACCTTATAAATACGATTTCAATTGCATCCTTGAAACGTTTCTCTGTTATGTTGCTGGAAACAAGTGTGTGCCGGATGTGCGATGGCGTAACAAGCTGGAGAATCAAACACAATCAGAAGATATGATATTCTTTTGGGTTGTTGGCATTGATAATGAAAAGACTTGAAATAAAGAAACAGATTTCATATTGAGTCTTACATGATATATATGTAATGTCTTCAGTATTGTACTGTGACAGAAATCATTATTTGCTTTTTAAGATTGAATAATTCATTTCACTTCTCTCTATGTATATCCTATCCGTTTTGAAATTTTGTGTTAAAATATATTCAAAGATATTTACATTTCAGGCAGACTTCAAAGTATATATCGAACAACAAAATAAAAAAAAGTTAAGTTATTGCACTTTTGGACTCACGATATTGAGAAATGTAATTTTATGATTTTAAAATGCCACTTGACCGTTTTTTTAATTCTATATATATTTTATGTTTTATTTTGCATCCAATAAGAAAAAAATTAATGAAAAGTCAAATATTTTTCTATACTGATTATATTGATGTCATTGTATTTGAACGTTTTAGTTTCTTTGACAAAGTGCATGGAATTGTGTTTCATTATTTACAATTAAAATTCTTCAGTGTTTGAATCATGTAGGCCATTAATTTTTTAAAGATCTATATTATTAATTGATTTAATTGAAACGAACAACAGCAGATCTTGAAGTTGTTTTCTTTTCAACGCGAAATCCAATTTAAGCTATATTACGCAGCAATCATAAAACCCTAAATATCTATTTTAGATAGATTCCTATAGAAATATTACCTATTGCAATGGTTCTCGTGACAAGACTTCGGAAAAACCGTATTTTAACTGGCTTGGGAATATGTTATTAGAAATGTAAAAATTTCAGACGAGTTCAAAGGGGTGGAAATAGTAAGGTGTTGAAATTTTCGTTTCATTATAACTTTCTTGATATTAAAGATAGAAAAATAAATCGAATTAACCAAATTAGCTCCTTATTAAGACGAACAACTTTGGTGTTTAAAATGTTTTGATAATTTCAATATCTTAGGAGTTATAGGTTGAAAAGTGAATTTTAAGCTCTAGTATTTAATGTTTCGAACATCCACAGTTTATGTTGCCAGATTTCCAGCTTACCGCGAGTATTTTTTTTTAAATATTCCATCTCTACTAGGCTTATCTAAATAGCTGGACATTATTTGATGGGATGGAAAATTACAACAAAAGGGGAAAAGGAACTGCATCCAATTTGAATAGAAATCAAACAGGAGGTCTTTAGAATTTTAATGCAAATCGGATTTGCCCAAATTTGTTGAGAATATATACTATTATTATCATCGTTAATCTACCACGATAGAGAAAGCCTCATAAGATTTACAGCGTAATCATAATATAAGACCATGCATTACAAATATATTGGTAATATTCTAAATGCAAGGAAACATGCATTATTATGATTACAGAATATAGATGAAATAGTTTTCTGGAAAATCTATGTGTTGAAAATATCTTTAAATGAATGTCAGTGATTTTGTATAGCAAATAATGATTAAATAGTGTTTTCGAGGATCAAAATTGTTAATCAGCCATTCAAAAATGAAAACTTAAGTCCTTGGTTATGAATATTTCATCTGTATAAACTGGCCAAAATATTGTATTCTGTAGTCAATACATAGTTTACATGTAAATGAAAGTTTTTCTAGAATTCACCGTACTATTTATTTATTTAATCATAAATGATTAAAAATCAGGATAATTACAGCATTTAATTAAATATTATCCACATATGTTTATTAGTAGGTTCGCCAGGAATGTTGGCTACATTTAATTTCAAAGAATCATTTAAATCTAATTTTATGTTCATGATATCGTCAAACTATCATTTATTAAACTGATGTTGGTTTCAATAGTCTTGCATACTTTCCGTTCATTGTACATATACGTTTTTTGAAGGAGTACCACTTAGGTCATCATAGTGCCATTAAAAACACGATTATCCAATTCATTTCTATTCTAATATTCTCAATATTGTAAATTATTTTTTTCCTCTTGTAAACTAGGCATATATTAAACAGAATCCCTCTTCCATAACTTTTAACAATGCAAGAAAATCTCACTATTAAATATTTGATGAGATAGTGAAAACGGTTTTAATTTCAGGCCAACAATATAATCTATGTTTAGAAATTAGACAAAAAATTTTTTAAAAAATTACAAAAAAAATTCCATGATTATTGAATTGATAATCGTAGAAAACACTATTTTAAACTAGATTCATTAAAAATAGTTTTTGAATGCTGATACGGTGTGAAAAGCGTTTTTGTGCATGGATATGTTGGAAAATTAGAGCTGAAAAACATTATAAATTTTGCATAATATTTAATTAATTAAAATTCTAATTTAGTTTTTTAGTCGTTTCGAGATGCACATTCCCCCCTTCCAAAGTATATATGTTCCAAGTTTAGAAGCTTTAGATTTAACTGTGTACTGTGAGTGATAATACACATGCAGACGCATACACATTTATCTCTGTTATTAAGATATACATCTTTCTTGTTGTTATGAATATATTTATGTTCTATTTGATATTTTCAAATTCTGTAAATCAGTCTTTTATATCTACATTAACTTAATTATGCTAAATATTTTGATAATTCTATTAACAATATAGTGTTTTGAATTCTAAAAGAATTGTTTCCTTACACAGAAGAACGATTAATTATATTTTACAAATAGCCCATAAATATGACGTTTTGGAGTTTCTTCAATTAAATTAAGTTTTTCGTTAAATATCCATGATTAATTTTTAAATTACCAGAAAAAAGTATTAAATTATATATTATGTGTATGTCTGAATTCGACTGTTAAAGGAAATAAAAAAATTATAAATAGTAAATACGAATTTTTCTTGCATTCTTTCAACTGATACACATTATTTGTAAAATTTTAAATCCATACTGAGTATATTACTAATCAATTGCTAAATTCTTAATTTATATTAGATATACTGCGCATCGTTTTCAAAATTCTGTACCTATATTGGGTATATTACATCGAAATATTTTTTTTAAATATTTTTCTTAATGAAAATTATTTTATAACTTTTTATTAATCTCATGTTGAAAGTCTACTATAATATTATAGTAGACTTTCGTATAGTAAATACTTGCTAATTTAAACATTTGTTGATAGTACTAGATGCAGTTTTCACCATTCTTTCAAAATGAACCGATTACTAAGCATCCCTTTAAACATATATTTAATGTTGTTGGATTTAATAAGCAAAAAAGAAAAACACTGTGCATTACATACTAAGCATACTTTTAAATATATTTTTAATGTTAGTGGGTTCATTAAACACAAACGAAAAGCACTGTTCAATACATGCTAAATATACCATTCGTACTAAGTATACCTTTAAATATATATATTTAATGTTATTGGGTTAATTAAGCACAAACGAAAGGTACTGTACATTCCATACTAAGTATACCGTTTATACTAAGCACACCTTTAATCGTATATGTTAATGTTACTAGATTAATTAAGCATAAACGAAATGCACTAAGCATTACATAAACAATTACTATAAGAAAAATCGCCGGTAACTGCGTGCTCACATACTTCCCATTGCATAGAATCCATTTCTACCATCCAGACAATTATTTCTCCCCGAGCGACTGCAGCCGCCAATCAATAGAGGCCCAATTTATCCGAGGAAGAGTGTCATGCCAACGCACATGCATCTCCAGATCACAAAGAGAAAATCGGACGAATATTTTTCTTTTCTGGATGTTATTACACCCCCAAGCCTTCCACCGACAACCCTGGTGAGCCCTAACTGTCACTCTTGACACATGCTTTCTCCTGAGGAGAGTGCCATAATCAAGCGCAGGAAGCTTCGGTGCTAAAAGTTGATAGGCAGAAATATATACATTTTTTTCTTTTCCAAAAGCAAAATAATGCATTAATTTATTATGTAGCTTTAGGAGTTTCAGAAAGAAAGCAATATTAGGATCAGTGAAAGTGAATAAACTACATGGAATAGAAATTATAAAATTGTGGCAGAATTATTCCAACACATTTTGTTTAGTTCAAGAAATATTTTTAAAAAAAATTCAAAAAACTGTAATAAACCAAGCCAGAACATTATTACATCTCGAAATCTTCCATTAATAACCTATTAGAAATATAACTCATTTATGTGTTTTATCTTTTTCACATCAATACATCCGTATAACATTAAATACCATTTTGTTTGTTAACACAAAACTTCGAAGTTATAAATAATTTAATTTTAGTTGCAGTTAATTCAACTTTTTTTTCAGCTGCACATTATCAAAAACTTCACATTTTATTAGGAATTGAGCTTTTAACTAAATGCAGTTATTGCAGGCTTTCATCAAGAAATATATCACTTTAATATGTAGCGAAAATATATTGCATATCATGTAGATATGATACATTAGTCATACAATAGTAAATTAATGCTATTATCAGTAGCTTTGTATTTTTAAGAAATCAATCTTGTCAGTAGTTACTATCAATTTATGCTTTATTGGTGTACGAAAAATATTTCGCTTTGACTTAGAGTGAGAATTTTTGATTTATTTTAGAGAAAAATCAGATGTTAGGAGATATGTTCTGTTATTCACCTAAGTGCCTTACCTGAATCACTTTAATAAATTCCCTTAAATTTAATTCTACTTCGATAATAATAAAAATTTAGTTAAAATTTCTTGTTTTTCAGATCAATTGCCTAATATATTTTAAACACCAATTCTAAAGATTGCTAATTATGCAAAACAGATGAAATGAGTGATATTATAGATTGAAAATCACCTGACACTATGACTAAGGTGTACACTAAAGTTCAGTTTATATAATATTGGTAAATAATACAATACCGATTATAGGTAAAAATTGTACTCGCGACTTTTTAAGAAGAGTTGTGCCATTCGATAATTTATTACTTTCTAGCACTTTATCGATCAATTCTTTTTATGTTTACAACTGAAATGTGTTTAATATGTTCACTGCCACGACTCACCCCTGTTATTCGGACCATCTGTCTTATCGCTTAGCTATAGAAGATAAGGGACTTTCTGATTGGTTAGATTGTTATGTACAATTATATATGAACCGCAAGTGTGTCAGGAGGCAATCTACGTGTAAAATAATTTTGATAACATTATGTAAAATAAGATATTGTAGTTTACAATTTATAGCACATTTTGGTTAATACGTACAGCACATTTTGGTTAATACATATAGCCCATTTGTTAAGTTTGTTAAGTTTTAAGTTAAGTTAAAAGTTTCGTTTTTACTTCAGGATTTTCTGCATGCATCGTCTATATAATATACAGACACACTACTAAGTGCTTTAAACAATTAAAATATTACGCTATTAATTTAATATATTTTCTTTTAATTTAATTTATATCTATATCGATGCCTTTAAATTATCATTCCTGCACTTTATATTTTAATGAATAAATTAAAACTTAAATGAAAATATACTTCTTTAATATCTGTAAATGCTTATTAACATTCATAATTCTGTTCATTGAATGGAACTCAGACTTTACTAACAATAGCTTTGTTTTTGGAAATATCAGTAAGGTATATTAGTTGTGGCTGGAAAACAGCCCAATGGCATTATTGATATCGATTTTTCATTCTTTGATCTCTATTAATTTCCGTCACATCAACTACAACTGTTCTGTGAAGGCAGCAATTTGTTTTTGATAATGTATGATATTAAAACATAAGTTCTGGAAAATCAACAATAAGCTGATTTTTTATGTTTGAATTGTTTTCTTGCCTGATAGTATTCCCTTACAATTCAATATTTAAATTGATCTATATTTTTGAAACTGATCATTCGCGGTCGTAACATTTCAAGAAAATGAAAAAATAGTCAAGTGAAATCATCTATGTATTAAGGAATTATACTATCATGGAAATTATTATTAGGAATATGGGTTGGTGGATAGAACCCTGACATCGGATTTTGCTTCTACTGAAGACTAAAAAATACATGGAATAAACTGACTTTTCATTGAGAATGCTTTTAAATTCAAGCAATATTCAGGTGATAAAATCAACATGTGTCAGCCTCCCATGCTGTATACTTCAACTCCAATCTGACAAGATGCTTTTAGCAAGCGTTAATATTTTAATTAGCGTAAGACCCGTATGTATCGAAAATCTTAGACAGAATTATAAATTGTCCGAATCTGTCAGTATTGGAGCTAGAAGACAAGATTCTGCCATAGATCAACAATAATCATTAATAAACTACAGATAATGCGAAACTTCATTTGATAGTATTTAAGTACTGGATTGTCATAAAAAAAACTTTTTCTGTTTGAAGGCCTTGCAGCTTAACCCTTTAAAGGGCCATTTTTTTCTAGTCATATTATGTAAAAATATTTTTAGGCTTGAAATTAGAATAAAAAAAGGGATTCATTTAGCTTATTAAATAAATTTAATTTGATTAATTAATTTGGTTAATTAATAATTAAGTAACAAATAAACACACATCATTTTTTCTGAGATTAAGAACTGAAGCATATAAGTTTCTGACTTACTAAAAAAATTTGTCAGAACCTACATAACATAACCTACATAATTTCATACAAAGATTGATAAATTTGGTGGGAAGCCTAATTCCAACGGCCCTAGAAAGTGTTAACACTTGAACTAAGAATGAAATGAAAAAAAATCCCATAAGCAGATTGTCCGAGTCAATGAGAGGTGAAATTCTTAAAAGGTTTAATAACAAAGGACAAGAATAAAAGTAACCTCAGAGCTGGTTGATAAGGAAAATTTTTGATTCTGAAAATTTCTGTAGAGACGAAACTCTGTTCTTACTACATCACCAACATTTTAAATTAAGGAAAGCATCTCTAAAAATACTGTTTGTGTTTTCTAAAAGGTACAAATAGTATTCTAAAAAAATTGAAAGGAATGAAATTTATAAATTAAAAATATTTTTTGAACATTTGAAAGTGAATATTTCTGGTTAGCAGATTGGCATCAAAAGTAACGAAATTATTTTCTTCATAAATTTGGTTTCGGTTTTATTTATTGACACAAGAAACATTTTTCTAAATACTACGCCTGATAAGATGCCATATTTCTTTTGCTTAAAGTTAAATTCTTATTGTCATAATATAAAAGAAAAATAAAATTTTCTTCATAGGATTGAAAATGTAACTAGAAAAGGAAAAAATTAAATTAAGGAAGGTAAATCTGTTAGGTTCTTTCTAATTTTATTATTGATGTAGAGGTGTAATGTGAATACAGAATAATTTGGTAAGAATATAATAAATTATTTTGAATCATTATGATAGCTGTATAATTAATATATTTCAATAATTTATAGTCCAACATACATTTAAATTTTAATTTAAATAACTTTATGTGTGAACAAAGATTATATTCTAAGTAAAAAAAAATCTAAAAATTTAATTTGAGAGAACCTTATAATGTTTGCCGTTTAAGTCTTGTTTAATAGTAAACAGATGCTCCTTAAATAAATAAAGTGTTTCAAATAGATAACATAAACTCATTACATTTATGGAAAATTACAAAGCGTTCCTGGCATTTGTTGGTAACGATAATCACGAGAAACAAGTAACATATGTTCAGTGATTTAAATACATTCTGCATTTGTATCTGTAGCTACTTAAAATTCTGTACATTGTTCGCATACGCCACATAAATATGCCTAACGCAGTAATCCACAGACATTTAAATTATTGCTGTAGCAAGTCAAACGGTATTCTAAGCTTTATTTCTCACTTCTTGTTTTTAAATGTCTCTATGTTTAGTAACTATTTAGTAGTCAAATGGGATAAAAAGAGAAAAATAAGCCAGTTAACAAGATTTTCTGTTAATCTCTTTTGTTGCTTCTCTTCGGGATCTCTTTATAGATGGAACCTAAAGAGTGAAAATTAAAATTTAAAATAACTTAAGGTATTTATATTGTTATTAATATACATCCTCAAATTTTCTATGTCACATTTCTTTATTTTGTAATGTTAAATAGAAAAATAATAGAAAAAGAAAATAGAAATAATAGAAAAAAAATATAATAGAAAATAATAGAATATAATAGAAAAAAATATAA
>JAPMOR010072383.1:55866-68686 GCA_026543865.1 Argiope aurantia
AATAGAAAAAAATATAATAGAAAATAATAGAATATAATAGAAAAAAAATATATAATAGAAAATAATAGAATATAATAGAAAAAAATATATAATAGAAAATAATAGAATATAATAGAAAAAAATTCAAATGAAAGTTTGTAGCTTCTTTTCAAATTTATTTTATAGATGAGTTAGCTAGATAAAACAAATTTAAATTTTTAAAAAAATCTAGAATAAATATTCTAATTTATTCTAATAATCTATTTTATTATTGATATATGTTTATTTTTAACGACATAATATTTATCGACTGGAATAGTATACCTATAAATTACTTGTTAAGATAAACGTGGTATGACAAGAATGCTGAAAAGATCGTTCAATACTCTGTAAAAGCGGAACATTTGATCTTGATTCATCTAATTACATATGCAATTATAGTTTGGGTTGTAAAAGCATAATACGAAAGACTTTAATCATAATTTTAATTAAATTCTGTTTTTTAATGGTTTTTTCTAAAAACTTCGGTGCATAAAATTTCAATTTTGCACCATTTCAAAATTTAAAAAAAAACAAAGTTTTAATGTTATTTCTTCACAGCTATGTCATTTAATTTTAATCCATTTTTAATTTCATTTTAAGCGCACTAAAGCACCATCTATAAATCGCTCGGTTGCAGACCCTATTCCCGCTTATCAATTGTAATGATAGCGAATTTCTCATGTGTCACAAAGGAAGTAGAGCTTCTATTATATACAGTTTTCGATGTTTGAAGCCTGGAATCTCTCCAGGGTAGACATTACTTTCGAAGAATCTGTAAACTGTGATGTAATGTCAAGACTTCAGAATTGTTCACTATTGATAAATTAATAGAGGACAATCTGGAGTTAATTTAAAAACTAATAAAGACGAATGCGAAAACATTAATCCACATTCATTCAAAAAAGACTGTTTGAAAACTTTATGTTATTTGACAAAATATAATTGAACGAAGATTCAAAGAATTGAATTCAATGCATTATACTATATTCAATTCTCACAGATGATAAACTCCATAGACGTTTGTTGAAGGTTTTTTTAAAATTAAACTTCTACCTACATACACGCACATTTTACAAAATTAGAAATGCGGAATTTGTATTCAAGATACGAAAAAAAAGGGTTCTTTTTTATTTCAAAGATACGTTTCCGAATTTCTTACTATTTTCAAATATACTATTTACTATCTTTAAACACTTTAAAATTATTACCTTTTAATGAATTCACAATAGTAGTATTCAATATGGGGTAATCAAAGTTGTTGATTAAGATTTCTAGTATAGTTGGACAGATTTTTAATATAACTTTATTAAAAATAAATAAATTAACAAAATACAAGAAATAATAGTAAGAGTAGACTTTTACTAATGATTAAATTTAATTGATTTCAAAGTGGCCCAATTTTGCATTTGAGATTTTCTGCAATGGACCACAAGTCTTCTACCATTAATCTATCCCATTTCCGTCGAAGCGATTGTTTTAAAGATTCCAAGCTTTTGTGTGGTTTAGTGCAAGTTCTAGCCTCCAAAATGGATCATACTCAGTTATCCATGGGATTGAGATTCGGCGAGTATTGTATCCAATCTCCAGATGAAATCCCATCCGGAAAATCCGCCTGACACCACTCTTGGGATTTTTTGGCCTTGGGAGCTGGTGCGGAGTCTCGTCGAAACGTCATTTTACATTGTCGAAGTGCTTTTTTGCCCACAGAAGTACAATAGCTTCTAGAATGTCTCGCTGGTACACTTTTTGGTTTATTTTAAAACATCCTCACCCATTGTAAGCAGAGGTGTTAGCCGCTTGCGAAAATCGAGCCCCAGACAATGACCCACTATGGATGCTGATGATGTTCAACAATTGCCGAGGTGCTTGGAGCGTCTACAGACCTGATTCCATCGTTCTGAGAGTTATGAGTTTGTTGGATGGTAAAGAGCTTCTCATTAATGAAAAGGAATCTCTCCCAGGGCTGACTTGCGGCCCGTCTCAAAAGTTTTTGGCATATTTGGGGCCGCACGAGTTTGTTTGATTTTTAGTGAGAAGCTGAAATTTTTCGAACATGTAAGGCATCAGTCCAATCTCTATTTTTGATATTCGTCACATTGATGGGTCTCTTATTCCCACTTCACGAGTGATCTTTCTCATGAGAACCCTCGAATTTCCTTGAATCCGCTTTGTGTCGGCCTTACGGTTATCGGAAGTGTTCACAATACGTTTTCCTCCATTTCCTGGAAGTGTACCATTATTGCCAATCTCTTTGAACCAAAAGATTGCATCAGACACTGTTTGCCGATGCACATTAAGCAAATGAAAGATTTCATACTTTCGCTTTCCTTGGTTAAACAATTCTAAAATTGCAGATCCTTTGCTTGACTTTTTTTTTCAATGTGTAAACTAAAAGATACATTAAAAATATTTTATAATTGAAGTTATAGACAAAAAGAAATTAACTTTGTCCAAATTTTTTTGCCGCACCTTGTGCATGCTTTTTCGCTTATACGTTGTTTTACACCACTCCTTTGAAAATTGCATAAGTTGTACTCGACTCTATATTTTATAATAATACTTTTTATTGTTTTAGTTGCTGTACTGTTGCATAATCTAATAATATTGACTATTTCCTTAAACTGAAGAAACCGTTATTCTCTTTAATAAATTTAATCTGGGATTCTTATGTATGGAATTTTAAAAACGGTATTGATTTTGAGTTTAATAGAATCATTATAAAGTAATAAATCGAAGACGTAATAAGAAAGCATTTGAAAATCTTCCATCACCGAAAGCGCTCGAATTTTTTTTTCAAACTCGAAATATAAAATTGGTGGAAAATAAGTCTGCCTTTTCATATATGCAAAATTGTAACAGTCAGACGTGCTAAGATTGTACATTTTTCTATCTACATCGCTTCTCATTAATCTCTGAATTAATAAGTATATGTCAGTTATACAGTTAAAATATGGCATTAGCGGATTTTTTAAAGGTATCTATGAAACAAGACTAGCTTAACCGATGCATAAAACAATAAATCGTTTTGATATTTAAAAGATTGGAAATTATATTTCAAAATTTTTATGCAAAAAAGTAAATATTGTTATAAACTTTGAAAAATAGTGTAATTAATTATTTTTTAATGCAGACAATCTCGGAATTCAAAGAATTTCATTAAGATATAATATATTGAGTGAATGTATGTGATATTTATGAAAGTAATATTCAAAACTTTATTAAGGATATATATTGTGCACGCAATTAAATCTACCATACACCATTTATGCAAAAAGCTCTATTTCTTTTTTTCTTTAATGCAGTTATGCTCATATTTTTAATTTTTTTTTACTTAACAAAAAATGGCTAAGGGAAAAATCTAATCTCAATTTGTTTTATTCGATTGAAAGAAAATTGCATTGTTTCCAGTTATTCCGAATTTTATTTATTTAGTTAATCGGTGGGCAATTTTATATTTGCATAAGTAATACAATTCATTTCATTTTTACGAAAGCGAACGTAATCTTGTTTATAAGAAACGCTCCGATATTCAAATTGCAAAGAATGGAGCCACACAACGAAAATGTGTACATTAAAAAGAAAAATAAGAAAAAGCGGAAATGGAAATCTCCAATGGTGCCAGGGAACTTTAGATTAAATTTCTTCAAACCTTAAATTGAGAAACGTAAGTTACACGTAAAAGGAAAAAAAAATCAATGCACTGAAATTGGCATCAAAAAATTCCATATTTTATCTTGTTCAGAAATAGTTCCTCCATGGTAACAAGAATGATTTTTGGAGATGTGCGGATGAAGGTATCTTTTTTTTCCCCTATTTCGCCAGATCATGCAATTTGCATATAAATAAAAAGAAAAACTCCTTGCTGGAAAGATGTGTCACATCAGCATTTTTGCTTGACTTAAGTATACAAGCATGCATCTCGCAGCGTTTGTTAGGAAATACATGTGTCAAGGAACACACTTTTGTTTGCTTTTGCGAATATCCACAAGAGGGAAAAGCAAATAGTTTCAAATGGAAAGAAAGAAAAGAAAAAGAATGAAAGTCAAGACTTGAGCAGTTTTTCTCCAGTTTTCTAAAATATGGAAACTAGAAGGTTTACAAAACGGTCAGTATATCCAACACAATAGAAAAACAGAGAAGGGAAAAAATGTTTCTGTGCCATTCACATTGATGTGTTTGCATGTACTTTTGGATGTTTGACATGCAGAGAGACGCAGGCTGTTTTTGCTTTTATGTTTCGAATAAAAACGAATGAGAAAAATATAAAAAATAAATAAAATCCGTGGTCGAAATAAATTTTCCCTTTGTATAAAAGTGTATAGGGACATAAATTGTATTTACTTTGCTTACAAGGTTTCCTGTTATTTTCAGAAAAAATTGTCTATGGTAAAAAATATAACTACAGATAACTTATAAAAGATATCGATTCTTTTTATTAAAATTAATTCATAAAGAAAATTTTTTATTTGTTCTTTTATTTGCAAAATCTCCAAATAATACGTGTGTAGGATAACAGATTTAAAAACTTTATGCTGCTTTGAAAATTTAAAATAATCATTGAATGCTGAATACTTCTGAAGTCAAACTCTGAACAGAGCTGAAGAATATTTTATTTTTTCAAATTTTCAACGCAACTATTTATTCAGCTCTTTTTCTATGACTGTATTCAAAAGGTGCACTTTTATGTTTTTGTAAAAGACAAATAGTTTCAAATTGAAAGAAAGAAAAAAAGAATGAAAGTCAAGACTTGAGCAGTTTTTCTCCAGTTTTCTAAAATATGGAAACTGGAAGACTTACAAAACGGTTGGCTTATTGAACAATGCTTATTGAAATTACACGATATTTTGGATAAGTATGATCGTCATTTAAAGTTCCTAAAAATTCGAACAAATTCATTAATAAATATTATTGCTAGTTATTTGAAGTGATCACGAAATTGATAGCAAGGAATTTTCAAAAAAAAAATATCTGACAACCTTTTTCACAATAGGTGAACATACACGTTCGCAAGCGTTATTCTTATTCAGATTACACGATATTTTGAAAAAGTATGATAATCATTTAAAGTTTCTTCAATTCCCTACATACTTATCATTGAATAAATATTCTTTTAGTTATTCGAAATGATCATAAAATTGATAGCATGAAATGTGAAGGAAAAAAAAATAATTAACAGGCAACTTTTTTCACAGCTGGTGAACACAGACGTTAGCTGGCGTTGTGCTATTTAAAGCTATTTTTATTTAACAAATTACTTATTTTGCTTTTTATATGAATTAAAGGCATCATTTAAAAAAAGCGAAATTACGGGAAAAAGAGAAAAAAAAGAGCAAACCGTAAATACAGATTAAGTCAATGGCATTTCTCATGTTTTGGATGATTTGTATTATTGAAGTGCATGAATTTTCCAGGAACTATAAAATGACTTTTTGAAGATGCTGTGACAAATTGAAGATCTAAAATTGTATCTCTTCATAACTTCTTCAAGTAACAAAAAAAAAACTCTGGTCGTTTGGATTTCGCTATTGATCATTTGGTCAGGCCGTCAACAAATTAAGCGAATACTTAAAAAGCAGTCATTAATTCCTCAAGTCATACACATATATTTAGCAATTACCATTTAAGACTTTTGCATGCTTTCGAATCTCTCACTCAACAATCACTTTTATACTTCTCTAAAATGATGTATTTGACAGATAAAATCGAACAATCTCAGAAACTACTACAAGTCTAATCATTTATCTTACCCTAATTAAACATAATAAATTAAATAATAATTATAAATAAAGCAAAAACATAATAAATTAGAACATAAAAATATTTCTATTTTCAGTCACTTTTTTGCATATCTTATGTGTCTGCTTTTGGGCATGTCAAATTTTGTATGAAATTTAGAACAATTAAGAAAAATGCAATGATCTAAAGCTTTAATTATTGATAAAAAATTTTATATTATTAGATTTTTTCAAAATTGAAGTATATATTTCGTAATTAAAATAATCAAATGTAATTTATTATTAATTAGATAAAAATATGTAACAGGCATATTAATGTATGAAGTTTTATACAGATGTAATTTTATGCTTCTTTGTATCAAGAAATTGGCATATTAAAAAAAACAATGTAAAATATTCATATATTTAAGGTGTTTAAATTAGTCTTATATATGGTTTTGTCTATTTTTTGATCAACTTACTAACTAATCATACATAATCTTTATCATTAGCTATATTGCATTTTAATAAATAAATTGAAGTAAAAAAAAGTTCTTGCAACTTAAAGAATAAATATTTATCAAATTTAAAACAACAGATACTATGCCTCATTTCCTATTATAATATTTGCTTCTTCGTTTACATACGAGTAAAAATAAAATTTAACCAAAGCTTATTGACTTTGTTTTTATAATTTTTTTATCATGAAAAGTTGTATTTATTGCAGAGTTATTTTTAGTTAAATTTCAGAGCTTTAAAAAGATAAATAATAAATATTGCAAACAAATCTAATTTTTATATACAACTCAATTTATAATTCTTCATTTTGATATTTTTTATTGAGAAAAGCTAGGCTTAATTTTCCAGATATTTACAAATAAACAAAGTTAACGTGCGTATCACAGAAATCATTGCTTCCCATTGTCGAATCGCAACAAGTAAATGTAAACAAACTCGGTATGAACGTTTTATATCGATTCTTTGAACATTTTTGAAGCTAAAATTAATTCACTGCTTCGCATCGCTGATTAATGAAGCAGGAAAATATTATACGAAATACTCAGAAGAGAGATAACTGAAACCTTCATTCAGTCAGAGAAAAGTTAGAAATATGAAATCAAAATGATGGAAATAGGCTTAGCACATAGACTATCCTCGTGACTCATCTGTGGTTCACCGTTGCTCTTTAATTGTACCGAACCAATTTTCCAATCTTCACAAATTGACTTTTGCATTGCCTTACAAGTCAAAAAATTCCCTTTTCATTATATCAATTGTATTTCCATACAATTTCTCCTATATTTTTTAAAATTTATTTTGATGTGAAATCTGCAAGACTGTTTTTAATGTTATGAGGAAATTGAAATTCATCAATAGATACATTCAATAATTGTTTTTTCTTCTGATATTCACTCAACCACAGTGAAAGTTTCATTTTTGCTTTTATTTTAAAGCATATGCAGTTGTTTAATTTAAGCGGACAATAATTGGTTGTAGGCTGTGTTTTTTATTTCAAGTAAATAAAGGAATTTCTAAAAAAAATGCATTCCATATTAATAGGTCATACTGAATAATTCCCTGAATAAATAAAATGTAGGCATTCAGTTGTCACTTTTGAAATGCTTACAATGATTGCAAAGCATGGAACAAACATCTTGTAACTTTTTCTATATTTAAATAAATTTCCTTAAATGCTAATAAACTCTAGACAAATACGAACTATTTATTATAGAATTTGAAAGTATCTGAATTTTTAATGGTTTATAAACATGTGTATAAATTCATTAGTTAGCTACATCAATCTTTAGAAAAGAATGCAGAAAACATTTTATTTCTACACGTCGTTTGTATCATTCTGTCTCTGATGTTTCGAAACGAAATTCAAAGGAATGTCATCTCAGTAACTCCGTTTTCCTGGAGGGATTGGCAAGTTTATGAATACTAATTTCTTTTGGGTATTCTTTGTGTTTTCGTCAAAATAGAATGACAAGTAATAAGCCGTATTCTTAAATTAATTTCCTCGTATAACCATAAGAATAATTTGTAAACTGGTGGTAATTATGAATTGTATGTAGGATAGGGTAATTAATTATTTTTCAGACATTTAAATTAATGCTTTAAAGTTGTAAATTGTCATCACAAACTCTGGATAAACTGGCAAATTGAAAAATAATTATTTTTATTATGAAAGGAATAACTGACAATATCCGAATTTCCGCAACGAAATGAAATATTCATTGTTATATTATTTAATGATTAAATACATCTCTTGGAATATTATTTTTACTTTCTTTATTGATTTTATGAATAATTTAAGAGACTTCTATAAATATATGTAATTGGCTTTGAAAGATTTTTCAAAGTAACTGAAAAAAAATTATATTGATATTTCCATTATTTCAAAGCAAAAACTATAATCGAATTGAAATATTAACAGCATCTTTTAATAACGAATATAAAACGGTTTGATTTACAACATGACTGCAAATAAGTTTAATTATATTTAAGTGAATGGATGTTTATTTCAGTAAATAATACCACCACAGGATTTAAATGCATTATTAGTTTAAAAAATTTATCTAGATACAGATTATTTTACTGAAAAAAATGACGACAAAGAATGTGATTATATTATTTATCATTAAATTTAATCTGAAAAATCGTCTGTTTTTGTAATTCTTTCTTTAGTATTTTATAATAAAAAATATAACCCGATTTAATTTCTTTATAAATTTTTTTAATTAAATTAATGATTAACTCGCATCGTTAGTTTAATTTGCAATTTAAATTTCTATTAAATCTGCATTCGTATTAAATCCAGTAATTGAAATCGATTAAAGAAACAGGTAAAAAATGTGGTGTTCGCTGTAATATGTTTTTAAAGAAAACATGAATTGTTCAATTTTTTTGAATAATGCTTTCTGAGGAATAAAATATTCTTTGCACAGTGGAAATATTTTCTTCTAACAGAAGAAACGTTCCTTTTTTAATATCTGTAAGAGTCTTTTTAAACAGAAAAACGCAGCACCATTTTGAAAAAGAAAATGTTTCGCTTTGCATTCAATGATCCATCGATTAATTTTTTTAACAAATTCTGGCTTTACAGAAATCACAGAAATGTTTGTACTATAAAATGCTTTTGACTATATATATAATGCGAATTTAAAATTTTAAATCAATTACAAAAATAGAGAAATTATTCACTTTCATCTCTATATAAAAATATTTTCCCTCCAATTTCTTTAGAAACTGAATGTGACAGGAATTAAATCACCACTTTATTCCTCTCAGATCCATTATAATTTTTGATATTTTGTTTCATAGAGAAGCCAAGAATAATATTTTCATTATAAGACTAAGAATAAAAAACTTCTCCCTTTATTCATTTATATATATATACTATTGTTTGTAGCTTCTTTACAACTTTAATTATTATTATCTACTAGTTAGTATCCAGTGCGTTGCTGCCTGATAAGAAACAATTTTGAAAATATTGTTTGAAATTTGAAATATCTATCTTGTTTGATTAGGAATGATAGAAAGAATAATGTTTATTTTCTTGTCGACAATGAATACATTCACTAAAATTGAGTGATGTATAATAGAGTATCAAAAATATTTATTCTATTCTTTTCTTTATTTTATTATTCAAGTTCTTTAGAGTATGCAATATTTTTTTGTTTTTCGGTTTTCAGCAAAAGCAAATAAATTTCTTGGCTGCCGACTCGTGAGCATCGAACATACAATGGCCATGCGAAAAACATGGATTTTCCAGGTTCAATCCGCACTTAAAGTAATTGACTTTGCAAATTTTTAATGGTTATCGCCAATGCAAGTCGAATGGGGAACCGGGGTCATTCGAAATCAAAAGGCGTATTGGTGGGAATAATGGGAATGCGGGGCGCATCTTCTCCATTTCACATACTTTGATATAATTACATATATAACTTACCTTGATCGGCATCGATAATAATAATTCTATTTTGTATGTGTGAGATAAACTCTAAATAATATGTGCAGCCACAATATTGTGCCCGTTGAATGACAATATCTTATATAAATGACTATTCATTAAGGAAAAGAAAAAAAATAGCGCTTGCACTAAATATTTTCGACTTTATTTCACTCGCACTGAGCGGTATCGATAATAATAATTTTATTTTGTTTGATATATGTACGATTAACTCCGAATTACATGTGCCGTTTGTCATTTATTGTTTTTTTTTTTTGTTTATTGTCAATTTTAAAATAACGTTGTCGTAGAAACGTATGAAACGATTTATTTGTAAACTTTATCGTGTTCAAAATAAATAATATTTGTAAGCTGGCAAAGTCTTATCGCAATCGGATAAAAGGTATTACAGAGCATAAAATACGAACAAACAAAAATCACTTTTTCATATATTAAAGATAAGCAATAAAATGATGAAGAACAAATTAAAATGTTTATAATTTTAATCAGGATGACACATGTTGATCCTGCACATGTGATTATGTATTTTTGAAACTTGTCTGCAATGTTAAAAATATTTCGTACTAATTCTAGATGTGAAAAGAGGGTAATGGATCCAATCGGAAATGAGTTTCTGCGTCTTAGAGTTTTTTTTTTCTCTTTAACATTGGTAAGGTTCAAAGCTATTGCCCTTCATAAACTTATCTTTTTAGGAATTCTAACGAATAATTTTGCAGCATGCCTCATTATAAATATTTTCCATCATTCTGCTCCATTTTTTTATTTCATTGAAGCAAAAAAAAAAAAAAAAGATCGGTTTCGTATTGAAAACCAAAATACAAATTTATTTTTTCGTCTATTCAAAGTTTATCTTCATCATTTTGTTTGCATAATCTACTAAACAAAGCATTACTTTTTTCAGAAAATACTTTTTTATTATAATACTGAGCATGATATTTTTATTATTGTTTCCCAAACTTCTTAAAAGTTTTAATGAGTCGAATTGACATTCTTAAGTAGTTTCTACGGAAAAAGAATTAAAATAAATAAATAAAGTAAAATACATTTCATTCAACCTCTCATAAATAATGTTGAAATGTATTTCCTCAGTACAATCATAAATAACCAAACAATTATTTCAAATCATAAATAAACCAACAAATCCCGATTATATGGAAAATAAATATGGCAATGCCTAAAAAGATATATATTTTCAAATATTTTTAATAATGTGAACATTCTTATTTCATAAGCTATAACTTTTATATCATTTCATACAATATCCAAATAAAACGATGAGCTGTAAATAAAGTGAGTCACACATTTTATAAAAATATTAATCTACATTAAAAAACATAAAACTTTAAAATACTTGTCTCTGTGAACATAAATTATTAATCTTCTACTAGCTCATTATCTTCTTGCATAGAACACTATCTTATTATTAGCACTTGAACATAGTACATTATCTTATTACTATCACTTGAAAATAGCGCATTACCTTAGTAGAATCACTTGGACGCAGCGCATTACCTTATAACTAGCACTTGAAATCCTATCAGCACTTAAAATATAAGAACATTTAGCTGTATTTTTATTAATCTTCTTACTGTTTCACTTATTTTTTTTGTCTGATTAGAAGAAACCTATTTCAGGAAAATTTGAATCCATAGAATACTTGAGATATTTGTGGGTTTATGTGTAATTTTTCAATAGAATCATAGCGTTTTTGAATAATTTCATTTTTGATGATAAAATTTTAAAGACGTTTATTCTATCCTCGTATGAAGCACAGGTACGACAATTAAGAGGTTAATTAAATACTTACTTCGAAACAAATGATTTCATCGCGAATAAATTTAGCGGCAAATTGTGAAACAGTTACCCAATTAATGACTATAGCAATCCGTGTTGTTTACACAGTAATAATCCGACAATTATGGGATTTAGGGAATTCTCGAACTATATAGAATCGTATGGACATCGCTTAGTTAAACAATGATTAACTAAACTAAATTACTTTTTTAAAATGTTATGGATTGCAATGAAAGAGATTTTTATCATTTCCTTTTTAAAGAAAAATAATTTAAGTTAAAACATTACAAGAAAGAAGTGTTCTAAAAATGTTTGTTGAATCCCTTAATATTTTATCATTCTTCTTACAAGTTCAAATTATGCATAAATAAAATACTAAGAATTTAAAAAATATATATAAGAAATTGTATTCATTTATAGTAATAAAATATCCCTTCAGAAGAGTTATTTTTTTCCAAGACAAATCATTAGTCATTAAAAAATCCAAATAAGTTTGTAATTTATAAGATCATAAGCTTTTTAATTCTATTCCAAGAAAATGGAGGCTTGACATTTACGAGAAATTTTAATTCGTATGTTTAATTTAGATTTTTCAGAGTTACAAAATTCATGAAGAATAGACAACATAATTTAAAAGTAGTATTTTCATATATTTTTAGTATACAATAAACTAATACATTTTACAATGATGCACAGTTATAATATGGGCTTCTATGACAATACCTAGTAGTAACTCCAGTGAGATATGAATGCGATGAATAACTCCTAAATACGTAATGTAAGTAGGAATTATTCATAGAAGTTATGATAGAGATACCTACATTTATCATACACTATCTGAAGAATAGATTGACGATAAATATAGATGTTCGACTTTTGATCAACAGGTTGCTCAAAGCTTCTGGGATTTATCGGTATTCTGTATTTCAATATTATGACATAACGAAGAATCATTTGCAATGAAAAATATTGTAATAAGTCCCAAACAAAAAGTAACACACTGTTAACAGTAATATTATTTAACTTCCTAAACTGTTTATGGCGTTATTACATAATGCTCATTGAATTGAACATATTTGTCTCAAGTGGTATTTGACTGGAAACAACGATGAACCTAATTTAACCCTTTAAAGGGCCTTTTTTTTTAGTCATATTATGTTAAAACATTTTTAGGCTTGAAATTAGAATAAGAAAAGGGATTCATTTAGCTTATTAGATAAATTTAATTTGATTAATTAATATGGTTAATTAATAATTAAGTGACAAATCAAGACACATCATTTTGTGTGAGATAAAGAACTAAAGCATCTAAGTTCCT
>JAPMOR010072383.1:68696-106181 GCA_026543865.1 Argiope aurantia
AAGAAAAGAAAAATTTATAGAACAACTCGAAATTCCCCAACTGTTTCAAGACTGAGAGCAAAGCATTTAGAAGCAGCTTCCCTTGCCGCCAGTAATGTGGTGTTGAAACCATCTTGCATGAAAGCAATAATCTAAATAGCCTCCTTCGTGAAAGTATGAATCCTCTGCAATTGGAAAAGTTCACAGAAACAGAAATTCGTGACTAAAAACCTTTAGGAGTTATGTCTTTCCACAGAAAAAAAGAGCATGAAAAAGGTCTGTAATTCATACAGAACATATCCTGCTCCTTCAGCTCTAATCCCCTTTGGGTGAATGGGCTGACAAAAGACTGGACAATATATAGTCACGATATTATCAGTGACATAGCAAGTTTCAGTCTTTTTAAATTTATAAGAAAAATAGGAAGTTTATATTCGTGAGACAGAAGATATTTAAAAAGCTTATTTTAACGTCATTTTATGGGTGTTTAAGATGAATATTAAAGTATTCAAGACTATATATCAGTTTTAAGATATCCATAAAAATCTCTTGGGATGAATATTTCAAAACGAACAAGAACATTTTACTATTTTATACAAATTTAAAAACTATTTCAGTAGCATTGTACAATCATACTAAATAGGAGCTTCTAAACTTCTGTCAAAGCACAGATTGTTTATAATTTATTTTTTCGGAATATTTAATGTGTATCTTATTCTGGAAACTAAATATTTAAAATTTCTGTCGATTTTTATGCTACTACTCTATGTGTTACTTTCAGTCCATTTTCCTGATGTATAATTTTATAAAAGCATTCGAGCTGCTGTTTTGAATTTTTTGCCATTCAAAATTAAGAAATTCAAATTCAGAATGCAAAGAATGGTATCTTTTTCAATTTAATAATTGTAATTATTTTTTTCTCAAAGAACATAAACGTAACTTTCATTAAACAGCTTCCATTTCCATTCAGTTTCCGATAAAAAGTTTTCATTTTTTTTTTGTATTCAAAAATGATATTCTTAAAATGCCTTTTCCATTTAATAGATACAACAATATTACAAAAAACGCCAAAAACAAATATTGTCTACCCTACATTAAAAAACATCATTATGATATTTTTATGAAGAAGGTTAAAGTTCATCGAGTCAAGATAAAAAATGAAAAGTTCAACTCGCCTCCCTATAGTTTTAACTCCAATGCTAGTTAGCTACTGACCTTCGATTGCCCTTTCCCGAGGGAATCATAACCCATTTATTGTATCAGTGTCCATGAATACAGTGGCCGTTGAGCAAAAGGAAAACTAAAAAAGATGAGAACATAAGAAAGTGTATCAAATTTCCTAGCTATCGTATCATATCTTTTCCGCACAAATCGATTCTTTTCTCATCGATGGATAGAGATAAAGGCCAAATATTGACTTCGCATCTGTCCGGGTGTTTCCAAGTTGGAACAATTGCTGCTGCTTACTGGATACTTGACGCTTGGGAATGCTCATTTTCGGAACAATGAACGAAGAGATCTTCGTTAGCAACAAATCTGTTTAAAGGTTTACGATTATAAACTTCCATTTCATGTTTTCTCCGTGACTTGCAATCATTTTTAAGAGAGCTTCTTGCTTTATAAAGATAATTTGAATTCTTATAAAATAAATTACCCATTTACATAATTTAATGCATAATTTAACAGCTTAATGTTGTTTTTGATATTGTTTTTATTACATTCTCGTATAGAATATTTCCGTATTTATAAAGCACAGAAGAAGTATTGCAACTGTTAAAAAAAATTTGAATTCGAGATTTTCATAAATATTCAAACAAAGGGAATAAATCACTTTATATATGGCAATTTTTATATATGGTGGAATTAAGAGTTTCCGACCTTTGAGAAAATGAAGCCAAAATTTGTTAATGTCCTTTATTTGAGGGATTTTCAAAAATAAGTAAAAAAAATCCTAAGCCATTGTTAATGATCTTGAACCGAAAACGGAAAACACGCCCAAGTAATCTTTGTAATTGCCCTCGTCTATTGTATTGCAAAATGCATCTTTCTAGAACAAAATCGGTCGTGGTGGCCTAGTCTCGGCCTTGGAACCGGAGGGTTTCAGGTTCGAGAGATGATTCCACCGAAGAAACCCCGATGGTGTGGTATGGAGTGGAGAGGAGGTACCAGTTCAGTTGTCATCCTCATCATCTGGTCTCGGTTCAAAATTATGAGGTCCTTCCCAAAATAGCTCTAGTGTTACTTTAAAACGGGACGATAAATAAGTAAACCAAACTAAGCTAAATCACCGAAGAAACATCGTATAAGCGATAAATCCGTCGGGTAAAAATTACCTCCCATTGGTGTGGTATGGAATTTTGGGGAAGTGGTCCCAGCTCGATTATTCTCCTGGTAATCTGACCACGGTTCAGTATTACGAGATTCTTCCCAAAATAGCCCTAGTGTTGCTTTCAGATAGGACATTAATATAATTAAACTAAACTCTAGAACAAAAATAATGGAATATTTTAATAAGGCAAGCAAAATATTCCCTAACATTATTTTCAATAGTTTAAGTTAAATTTTATTGCTGAAGTATCAATTTTTTTGTCAAAATTGAACAATCTTTTGAGATACTAATAAATAACATGAGACATTCTTTGAAAATATGCCCTGAATAAATCGGATAATCAAAAATAATTGAAATGTTTTGTCTCAAATTATATAAACATTTCCTTTTCTTTCCATTTCCACTATAAAACTACATTCAGCTTTAAGAAAATTTAGTTCAGAAGAGCAAGACCGGATTATTTTTCTGCAAATACAGTGAAAGGTAATTGCACTGAAAAACTGCAACTTGGGTAGAATTTCAATGATATCAATTTTAAATCACATTTCAAATCCAAAATTCAACATTTCAATTAAGAATTGTCAACAACAGCAGACTATTTGCACAAAACTTCGGACAAAAGCTGGAATACGCATCACAATTTAACAATAGTTGCAAGTTAACAAACGAAAATTTGCAGTCCAGCAGTCTTCTCACTACAAGCGACAATCCCTGTCATAAGCTTTAATAGGGAAATAAATTGCATTTAATTAAATGACATGCTTTTCTAGCAAGATTCCATTTAAGCAAATTAGATGAAATGGGAGACGACATAAATTTAATTAGTGGTCCTTGAAAGTGTAAACAATCACGTAATCCAACCACTCACATAATACTTTGTACTGATCTATAATATCACGTTATTTTAAACCCACAAAAGAATCGTTTCCTAAAGTGCAACTTCCCAACAGATCGTTATCGATTGAGGTAATGCTAGAGTATTTCATCTAATGGCATGTTAAGGCTATTCCGCTCTATAGGGGGCAATCAAACGCTTCTGTTTAAAGGCTTTACAGTTCCGATAAGTCCATGTTATTTAGACGAAATTGTAATTGACATTAAAGCAATTGTTCTGTGCCATTTTCCAAACATCGCTCTATTCCCCGAGTCCTTTAGACATCATATTTTGTGCTATACTATTAACTGATGTTCATGATGGTGAAGACTTGGCAGATCTAGAAATAAGGAACTTTCGATTTTCTAAGATAAAAATTGTAGTTTTCCCGCACTTAGGCAGAACGGTTCTTTCTGTTTGTTTTGGAATGCTTCCTGTGATTTTATACAATTAAGTAAGTCAAAAATGAATACAAAATAAAATTTATATATATTTCAAATTATTAGCTATTTGGATATATTTATCTAAAAAATATCCTTAATAAAATGTATTTTACGAAATCTCTACAATGTTCCATAATCTGACTATCGTTAAATATCATGAAAGTATTATGAAAATATTGTTATTCATTTTGCTTTAGCACTTTGCGTATGATCACGAGATTTCCCGTTTGTAGCAAGCCGAACATTATGACTGGGCCACAAGATATCTCATTTTCTTGTTTTTTTCGGTTAAACTGATGCATAACCAACTAGAGGCAAATATGTAATAAATTAGGGACCGCAAAGAAATCTGTAAGACATACGCCTGGAACAGCACGCTTTTGGGCAAATTTGAAACATTCTAAAATCATCATAACTTTGTTATTTATGAAGCTATGAATACGCAATACGAGAAAACTCGTGATCGAGCCTTAAGAGATGGGACATGAAACGCGAGAAAATTCGTGAATGGTCCTTAATTTCATTAAAACCACATACTGCTGCAAATCGTGCCGAAAACCATTAGACAAGGTAATATTCCTTACCAAATATCGCACTCTAAATCATTATTACAGTCTGTGAAAGAAATAATAGTTAAAATACAAAATTTCTTATGTAATAAATACATGTATAAAATATATAGTGATATTTTAGAATACTTTGTGTAAATGTAATATCAAATGCAAATTAAAAATGTGCATATGCATTTATTGCTTGCTAAGCATGCTTCTGGAGCATTCAAAAATGTATGGGTCCTGAGAGCTCGTTGAGTGCTCAGAGTGCCGTACGAAATGTATTAATAGAAATTAGATATACTAATGCACTTTTAACCTAATAGTGATTTTTATACCAGAAATTCCACACATTTGTCAGTCAGAGTTTTAAAATTTGGAAGACATTGTAAAAGTAAACGAAAGTTTAAATAAAGATATAAGAATTTAAAAAATGCAAAATTATCAAAAATAATGTAACTATGGATTGAAAGAATTTAGATTTTGGATTTTAAGTAAATGATACCAAACATTTTTTTTTATTATATTCTAATCAAGATTGAGTTGATTGGTAAAATTTATTCATGTGGCCATTCAAATAGTTTAAAATAATCTGATATCCAATGCTTTATGTCTTTGTCAGTTTTAGTCCCAATAATATGATTTTCTTCCTTTAAATATAGAGTGTCAAAACCATGTTATTGATTATAACTAATACGATCGCTGGACTGAGTAAAAAATTTATATTCCATAATTTTTTCGATAGCATATACACTAATTCAGGAACATGTATCCTTATAACTCGACTTTAAAATAAATCAAAAATATTCGTTACCAGTTGCGAAACATTCAGTTATTTCTTTTTCTTCTAAAATTTGGAAAGCTAAGACAAGTAGTATGGTATGTTTAGTTATTATATATATCTCCTTTTTTGCTATTCCTTTTCAATATGTTTATTTGTGCTTTTTCCCTCCAATATAAATGTACTTTTCTGCATGCAACTTCTACAGTGAAATGAAATGAAATCTAAGCATAATCCAAGAGTTTATTCCGAAATTCCGAAAGAGTTTATTGCAATGTTTCCAACTAAATCTAATAGATATAGTCAGTTTTTGCCTGCTCTTCGATTCTATCTGCGATATGGGAAAATGACTTCAGTCCACGTCATCTCTCATAAAAGTGATTCTTGATGGATGAGGTAAACATTGGTTACATAGGCTCAATGGTTAAAGTATTTAGGAAGTTTCGACCGTTCTCATCCATCTTTCTCCCCTGACATGCTGGAGATGTATGACGGTGGAGTTTATTCCAGATAATACATACCCGAGCTTACTTTGACCACATTCAGCTGGAAAATTGAGCTCAAATTCACAACTAACGGAACGCCATTTTGAAAAAAAAAGTAATTCGGTTTGATCGATTTTGAAACGTACGATCTATCTGAATTAAGCATTTTTCTCTCTCGTGCTGGAATCTTTTGGGGCAGTAAAGATGGATATTTTAATAAGCATGTGGCGGGAAAAAACAATTTCGAGAATTAAAGCATTTCATTTACGGTTGTAGATAAAATAATTTCTCTGAATGAGGCCAAGTTGCAAAAATACCAAAAATGTTTCAAAACTTTTTTTAAGCAAAAATATATTTTCATGGCGAAGAATGCATTTTTGTCCAAATAAAAGCTTCATTTTGAATCTGATAATTGTTCCAATTTTTTTATGTCTTTTTACAAACATTCTCTTCCTTATCAGATTTTTAATTAATGAATATCATCTTTCTGCAAATGTAAATGAGAAAACAATATTGAGAAATAATAATTAATTTCAAATATGCATGCATTTTTTCAAGATATCTTCCAAATTTTAATCATACAGAAATTCATTTTTTAAAAACTTTTAAAACCTACATTTATATATCAATTAAGAAAAAAAAATATGTATTATTTTCTTTTTAGATCTACAATTAGGACTCATTATTATAATTATTATTAAATCTTGGAAATAATCTTTCTCAAGTTTACTCACAGATAGAGTCATATATTTGTCAAAAAATGACTCTAATTGAATTAAATTGAATTAAAGTGTTCTATTAATTCATAAATCAGCTCTGAAAATAACAAATGAAACAGCAACATTGTGAATAAGCAATTTTTAGGAATTTCAAGGCATTAAGTTATCAAGAAATCAGTGAAAGATTTATGAAAAAATTCTACTTGAAAACAGGAAATGCTTCGTTTTAAGAAAAAAAATATATATATATGTAGTTATGATTTCAATTCACAGTAAAGCAATCAATATTATTTCAATACATTTTATTTGAACTATATTGTTTCCTTTAAAATATTAGGAAGAGTTTGAAAGACATTAAAAAAATCGTTAAGTTATAATTTGTAAGAAATATAGTCCTTAATATGATATTTAAACAGTTTATCTGAAGATAAAGGTGACTATGGTAGAAAAAAATCTTATATAAAAAGAAAGAGAAGTTAATGTTTCTTCAGTGAGGTAACTTTAAGGAACATGAATCAATTTTAGAACAAATAAGTACAAAAGATCCGAATGTGAAGCTGAATTACTAAAGCTTTACCAAAATACTGTCAAGCACAAAATGGCAACTGAAATAAAATTTGCCATAATTATTTTTTATAAAAAAAGCCCTATAATATGCCACATGGATAACCTGATGAAAACATTGCAATAAGAAAACATACATGAACTCATATGAGATTATGTATGAAAAAGATTTATGCTTCGTATACAGAATGTTTCAGATTTAATAATTCGTATTTGATCGGGAGATATGGATTAGTAAATGAACGTGATTTCATTTAGAAATGCGCAGTTACTATAGCTTCGTTCTGCATTAGTACTACTAGTTTCTCAAAAGGAATATGATTTATAAACAAAGTTATATATACCTAACATTCTGTCCATGAAAATAAAATTGCAGCCCCACTATTGTGTGAAAATCGCTATCTTAATACCAGAATTATCTCCTAACTATTTAGTTTTCTTTCAAGAAAAGGCTTTATGAAAATCTTTCATAAAGAGTCATTTATTGTCAGTATAATGAATTCTGGAGCTCAAATATTTCTTTCCACAGCATGTTCGTATAATCAATAATTGTTATTCCAAGAAAGTTAATAGCTTATAAAATCAAAATTTTCTTCAATTAAATTAGTTAAGAATCAACTACAAGGTTCGGTCCGGCATTATTCTACTTCCTATAACCATCATTTAAAACAGGTCGTAACCAAGTTAAAACCATTTTTATCAATTACAAATCCATTAGCCAATCCCAAAACAAAACAATATGCAAAGGAAATCACTTAATTTACATCCGTTGTACACTCTTAAAACTAATGTAGCACATTTAAACTGTTCACTAAAAACACAGATTTTAATTAACCATAGGAAAATTCTATTAAATTCGTGCACGATTCTTTATGCTTTAAGTCGAAAACAAATCGTGCTTCTGATAGCAGAGGACTGTTTAAAATTTTACAACCGTAAAAATCCGGCACACAATAACAAGAGTTTCCTCGTCACAATTACACACGCTGCCTCTCGGAATAAACCTTCCAAAATGTCTAACATAAAGCGTTCCCGGGAACATTTTCTGTTTTATCTCAATGCCTGCAGTGGCGTAGACGATCCGTGTAATGCGCTCCGTTCCCTGGAGGTAGCAGCAAATAGATACATAACAGGGATCTTAAATAGCACGTAGCAGAGTTGTATTCCAGGCAACCTCGTAATCAGCTTCGCGTAAAATAAAGATAACTCGTATAACTATGTGAAATTCTAACGAGTGCATTTTGTTTAGTCTTCATCCTACTGAATAGGTGCATATTAAAAGGGGGGAGTATTTTTCTTTGGCACTCGGGGCCTTATTTTTAGAATTCGGCGGCTTTTAAGCCATTATTGACTTCGCCAGTCGCTGTCTTCAGGGAGATGTTTGAACTGCCTAGGACCATTATCAGCTTAGTGATCCATTTAAAACTTTTGGAATTGCAAAAAGTGACAAAAATCCGCTAATTTTATGCATGTGTACTTAATCGCATCTTTTCTTGATTATACGATAACTGTTCTTTGTTTTTCGTTCTTTGTCAATCCCATTAAGAAAACTAACGATTAAGAAATTAACGATCAAACTGAAACAACTTAATTAAGTTGTTTCAGTTTGATCGTTAATTCTTTGCCTTCAAACTTCAACTCTTATTTAGTGACTCTTGAAAACGAAAATGAAATTACCCAAAGAACTTCGACACTTTGAAACGCTTATAACAGCATAAATACTTTAGAAGGCTATATTTTTGTTTCTTTTTAAAAGGAAATAAATTAATAAACGCAAATATGTATGGATAGAAATCAATAATTAAAGTTTTATATTTCAAACAGAAATCAATTTCAAGGAAACCGAATATTAATCATCTGATAACAATCGAGGTACAATTCGAATATATTTTTATTTTAAGGTTTTTAAAAGCAATAGAAAACAGGTTTGCCAAACGAACCGATAATAGCTCCCTTCTTTTCTATTGGTTATGGTGATATCAAAATTGTATACAGCAAGATTAGAGATCTCAGAAGGTTATCTCTAAGAGAGGAAACTCTCTGACTTAATCTTTACAAAATGTCCCTATTTTGATGATCAGTGCTTTTTTTTCTTTAAAACAACATTTTCTCTATACCAACTTTCTTAGTAAAGAGTCACATACAATCATATCACTTGATTTTACTACTTTTTTACTTGTTGGTACTAACATACCATTCGTTATTTTTAAAACCATGGGATTTTACAATTTAATTTGATTTTTTGTGTGTGTGTTGTTACGTGTATTTTACGGTCCCTTTACCAATGTTGGCTTTTGTCTAACTCACGAATTGATAACTCTTATGCATTCTACTGAAGAAAACATCTTATTTGACGCTATATTACCTCCATATTGAGTTTCATGCTGTAAAAACTCAATCCAAACCCAATGTCTGATTTAAAGACACAGTTGTTATATATACATTACGAATGCGGCATCTATAAGAGCATGTGCCTTGCAACTTTTCTTGAATGAGCCATGTATTGAAAGTAAGGAATGTTTATCAAAATGATATTTTAGTTGCCTATATTAACTTCATCTCTCAGTAAAAACCAATTTACAATTTCTAATATAAAGCTTATATTTTTCAAATAATATCATTTGAAGAATTACATTATTTCACTTACGCACTTGTAAGACTCAGAGAACCGATAAGACCCAAAAATAGCATATATACAAGAAATCTGGCTGCTAAGGTTTCAAAACCGAGAAATTCTGTAAAGCGAATAATACCAATGATTTCTACACAAAATTTAGAAACCACGAATCAAATGCACATGATTAGGAAGCAAATTGTATGAATGCGTTTAAAGTTACAATTATATTCACGAAACTTAATGAATCAAGCTCAGATGTTCATTATTTCAAAAGCAATTATCGCATTCTAAATAATCTACTGTAGAACTTACGAACTAAACTTGTTTCGAGTTATATCTAAACTCTCTTATGTTCTTAGTAACTTATTCTAAGTAACCCAATAGCTAAAAGTTAGCTAAATAGTTTTGTATATTATAAATACAATTTGAAATTGTCATCCCGAAATCTGCGAAATTTCGATTTCGTTCTAATTGCTTGCCATTAGAAGCTTATATATATTTATAATGTTTAAGAGAATATCTTCAATTATATTCTTAGAATATTATATTTCATTTAGAGGTAAGAATATTGAAATCTCAGAAATTATTCCAAGATAATGAGTTACATCTTTATAAGTACGAGATAATTGATATTTAATCTGTCAGGAGCACTTAATGAATTGTGCAGTATGTAAATTTGAGCAGTGTATTAGAGTGCCTTCAGTCTTCTTTCTATAAAATCTTCCTCTAATTCACTCTTCACAAATACGGAATCACGTTGAGAGAAAATTAATTTTCAATTTAACCAACCAAATATTGAAGTGGATCTAATTAGGGACCGGAGATTGTAGAAAACCGGCAAACCGGGGATTGCACAAACCGGGGATTGCAGAAATTGCAAATTCAAAGAAATGCTTTGAAGAACTTCTTAAAAAATATTTTGACTTGCATGAATTATATTTTTGCGAATAAAAGAGGTGTGACACAATAATTTCTAATTTTAAATGAGATTGGCCAGTAAAAATATTTAGATTTTTTTTTACAAGAAGCTAGGATATATTTATTGAAAGAAATAATCAAAAATTTCTACAGAAAATCTATTACAGCATTCTTATTGTCTTTATCACTATTTACGTGTTTTTATTTTCCCGTTTGCAAAGCATAACGACAGTAAGAAAAAAAGCAAAAAGTATCAAAAAATTCGAAATCAATGAGTCTCCACATTATAGACTGTCCTTACTTCGAAAAATACATTATCGGAAAATACCTTTATCTCTGCACGTTTGCCTGTAAGGATAACACAAGAAGGCTTTGAACCAAATGAATGAAATTTAGCATGCAATCTGTACAACAAATTTATAGGTTTATGTCAAACTTTGTCATACAAAATCCATTCGGATGAAATCTGTCTGACCGGTAGTTCGAATATAAATTATCTTATTAGCAACGAAGCGAAGAAAGATAAATAAAAATCTCCGAACAGATTTATCATCTATAATGTAGACTTTTATCAAATTTTGAACTAAATCCAATAATATTTAAATTAAAATGTTAAATTAAATTTATTAAGTGTAATTATAAGGGATTAATTTTGAATATAACAGTAATGTTAATGAAGAAAAACCATTTCTTTTACATTAATTATATTAATTATAATATTAATTATATAATTAATTATATTAATTATATAATTAATTATATAATTAATTATATTAATCATTTTATTTGTTATTTATTTATTTATTATTTATATTATTTTATGTAATTTTTATTTCATTTATTCATTTACAAAATGAAGTTAATTTATTCATTTATTTCATTTTTTACTCGTGTGATCTGAGATGTTATTGTGCAGTTATTATAAAGAAACATAGATTAATTTTTTGGAAGTTTTATATTCATCAATTCATGCATGATTTGTTTAAACTAATTTAAATTCAACGGTTTAAATTACTATAATACAGTGGGAATTTTACATTATAGAAGTTCCTGAACTGTATCATAAGAGTTTACAAACTGTTGTAGTCAATTTGACCAATGTCAATATATGCGCTCTTAAATTTTTTTCTGGAAATGAATAGTCTGGATTTTCTTGACGCAGTTATAATGGATTAAATATTCATTTTGAAACACTGATTTAGTCTTCAGTCAAATCAGTAGACATTAAAATTAATGGTCGATACCTTCTAAATTTAAGAAGTGATTATATCTACTGTATAATTATTCGTAAAAGAAATAGGGTATCCACTGCAAGAAAAGTGTAATGAATTCATGAAATTTGACTTTTTGAATGGTGACATTTTAATATACTAATAACTTCTTTACCTTTTAATTTATTAAGTTTCTAATTAGATTACATATCCCATTTTGGCCATTTATTGCTATTCAAGTCTTTGTAATAACATAAAGGACACTGGATATGAGTGCATAAAAATTAGCTTTTAGAATGGTGACATTTTAATATGCAGGGTGGTTATAATTAATTCAACTGTTTTAGGGAAACAGCATAACATTCTACAACGTAAACGGCTGAACGATTGCAACGGAATTTGGTATATAAACTATACACGAGATGTGCAGAGAAGGCTGGAAGAAAAATAACAGAAAGGCAAAATAAAAACAAGAATTTCCATGGATTTTCTTTTAATGACTCGCTGTACTTGCGCGAAATAACGCCCTAAAAATGGCAAAAACGGCTGCCAGAAGCCATCTAAGACCAACTTACAATTCGAGATATGTAGAATTTCGGAGTTTTACCACAACTCCAGAAAACATTTCTTGTGGTTATGGGCGATGAAATATTATTATATGTTCCTCTGTTGTAATTTAGAAACTACATCCGTTTTTAAGCTGGCAAGAGTTTGGTTTGAGTTTACAATTTCAACGGATGTAAAGGGGTAAATTTATATTTGTTTGCACATTTAAATGTAAGATATGTATTGCAAACAGAAATTTTTCTTCATCCTCTTTGGCATGAAGACACTAAAAGAATATGGACTTTGGTACTTTGAGATTTTGTATGAGTTCAGTTATGTGTGTTGTTATGTTATTTCCAAATGCAACTTTCTGCAAAAATTGTACCTGTATGTGTACTGCATCCAGTAGTCACACATATAACAACTACCAAAGTTCACACATTAAACTCTAATTTCGTATTTATTATAAAAACGAAAAATATATAATTTTTTTGTATAAATTCTTTTTTTAATAAATTTGTATTTATTATTTAAAAAAAATGTGCAATCGCCTTAGGGCCTTATTAGTTAAAATCATAAAAATCTGTATAAATAAAGAGGAAATCCCCACAAAATATCAATTTCTGTTTTAGAAAATGTTTGAACATTTCATGAAAGAAAAACATTGTTTCTTTTTCCAAATCACGTTGCCCAGCATTTTCATATTGTAAATTGAAAATTCTAATTCTAAAATTTTAGAAAACTCTAAGAACAAAAAAATGATTCCTGTTTTTTAAAATTAATATGTTTATTAAAATCATTTAATCTCAAAATAGTAATTATTCAATTGAAAAATTTATTGATGTAGAATGTACAAAGTGTTTTTGAAAGCTTGTAAAAAGTAGTGTAGACTACACAAAAGCGAAATTATAAAAAAATAAATAGTCTTTTTATCATTATTTTTGAAATTAGAAAAAAAAATTAAATAAGTTCCAACTTCTTCCATAACTTCAAAAAGAATTTACATTAATATTTTTAATTTTGAATGTCTCAGACAAAAATGGGAAATGCAATCTTCTTATTTGAATAATGGAATAAATGCAATCTTCTTATTAATTTACAAATCAATTTTTCTAAATACTTCATAATTAAATTCATATCAAATCATTTTAAAGCATCTTAAATATTATATACTGTTCTGTGTATTATATAGCATTTGTACAGGAGAGAATTAATTTAATGCATTTATCGCAACCCCAGCAAATGACAAAAACAATTGCTTTCAAATCTAAAATAGATTTACATTTATATTTAATTAATATTTCAAAAAATGTTACATTCTCTATCTTTTGCCTCAATTCAGAATTTTCACCTGAATAGTCTACTTAATTTAGAAGTCAAATATATTGTACAGCAATAGAATTAAATCTACAAAAATTTCAAAACCAGCTCCGATGTCATTTTACACATTCCCTATTTTAACGGACAATGTGCCTCCAGGTCTCACAGAAAAGTGGCTGTTGACTTTTACAATTGCGGTGAAAACTAAGTATAAAGGAAGAATCTCTCAAGGAATCTTAATCAGTGTTTACTTTGTCCCGACACAGCGTTTCAATTACCTTCAAAGAAGTTGTAAGTTTTCTATTCAGCGCCATTCTTTCACTTATTCGATAAAATCTTACTGATTCGATGCCAAAGAATGGTTTTGTTTTCGAATGTTTCTGTTTCAAATTATGTTAATTTGATTTCGTTCTGGAACTATTCAGTAGGGTTTTTTTTCCAGATGAGTGCACCCCCCCAAGAGAATTTCGATTTTTAATTATATTCAGAAAGATTATGTAAATATCGTGAATCCTTAAATGAATTAAGAAAGGAATTTTTTTATATATTGTGAGTTGGTTTTCTATTGAAAGAAATAAAATAAGTTCTTTTTGATTAAAAAAAATATTGAGAATAAATATGACATTGAAAGAAAATATAGAGTATTAAACTCAAAAAAGAAATGACATTTGACACATTAAAATAGAAAATTAAAAATATCAATTTCTTTGTAAAATCATGATAGGTAGAAGTTAGTATCCACTCTAGTATATAAAAATTACCGGAATAATTTTGACTAAGAAAATAAGTAATCTATGACTAAGGCGATATTTCTTAAAGGGATTGATTATATATTTTTCAGTATTCAAACTTTTTTGTAGATGTTCGTGAACTCGTTTCTATTTTTGTCTTTTTCTGAATGATAGTCTCTTCCCCCCTCTCTCTCCCAAAATTAATTAATTGCTCTCCTTTGATAGAAATCTAGTTATTTCAGTAAAGCCATAGGAATCATAGGTGTCCTACAAAGTAGACTAATCTTTGAGCTATTGTTCAGCACTGTCGACCCTATTATCATTGTATTTCACTACAAAAAGTGACCAATGTGGCCCTTCTCCATATTGCTGAAATTTGGTCGGAGAATATTATTTAAAACCAATATAATATCTACTCATTTGTAATAAAATTATTCCATTAACCTTGTTATGGGCATTGATGATTGCATATCATGAAAACGTTTAACTTATTCAAAACTTGCAGCATCATTAATAAAAAACTAATAATATTAATACATTTTCACAATATAATACCAAAAACGAAAATTTAATTTTGCAACCAATCTCTATAAAATGCTATGACGATCAACATCTTAAATAGAAAAGCATGACATAATTATCCTGAGGAAAACGAAACAGATACCATAAATTTAAATACTATAAAATTAAAAAAAAAATACTATATTGCTGTTCTCAGATAAAAGCTTAGTAATAAACATTTAAAAGAAATTTAAATTAATTTAATTTTTATCTAACTTCAGCGCATTAAAACGGAAAAATCATTTTTATTTTATCATAAAACGGGAAGTAAAAAAAAAATCGCTTAAGCGTGCATTGAAGTGAGTAATGATCTAAATGAACTGCAATCTCTTTTAACATGAAGTTTAATTTTTATACGATGAATACTTGTATTTTTTTTATTTCTTATGATTCTTGCGGTGACTTTATATCATTTATATACTCTCCACCACTTATCTCGCTTTGACGACATTTGTTTTAATCGTCAAGAATTTCGGATTTTTTTTGTCTGTGTGTGTGTGTTGGTGACAAGTTGCAGCTTTTCCATTTTTAGTTTTTATACCTATTATATCCTATTCCATAGTTTTCACGATATTCATTTCGGTTTTTAAAAAACTGACATAAAACACCAATACTTTATTCGAAAACCGAACAACGATCACACTGCCAGTACAATATCCAACCGACACTGGACAATAAATCAATTATATCCTTATTCTAAGTACTTTTTTATAAAATTTCACTTTGAAGATAATTAAAAGGAATGAAATTCTATTATTATTTTAATTTTCTTAAATTAAACATCTTAATTTTTAATCTACATATATATATTCTGTTAGAATAATAAATCTTTTGTTTCATATTATTAATTTTCTAATATGAAACAGAAGATTGATTCTATTTCATATTTTTCCTGTGTTCATATATGTTTAAAACCCTGATTTAATTAATTTTTTTATTAAATATATAATGCCGAAAAAGTCCTAAATGCATGAAATTATACACTAAAAAATTGCGATTGCAATATGATTTAATTTCAATCAATATTTAGTTATTGCTTTAGATGAGCTTCCGTTGTGCCTTTATTTATTCAGAATGTTGCTAGATTTTCTATTAAAAAACTGCTTTGAATTCATTCTTATTTCGCTACACAAACAATGATTAAAACCATTTTGTAATTATTTACTTTTTAGTCTTTAATATATTTCATATTTAATGATTACAAATATGATGGAATCTAAAAGTTAACATTTCTCTATTTATTTAATTTATATCGAAATCGGGAAAAACATTTTTAATTATTTTAACTTTTAATATATTTCACAATTCATGGTAACAGATATTATTTAATCTGAAAATTACCATTTCTCAATTAATTTCTAGATGATGTCCCACCTACAAAATAAATTGATTAAATTTTTACATAAACATATAACTAATGCTCTGAATTATTAATAGATTATATTAATCTCGATCTTGAAACTATACAAAATTGCAGAGTGTTTGTACAAACAATATTCAAAAATTCGATTAAAAAATGCCCTTCTTACAAGTTTAGAATTAAATAAAAGTTTTTAAAAACAGTGAATGCATTCGGACAGTGAAAAACGAACGTACGTTTAACATGTTTGCCATGAATACTTTGGATTATAGAAGAAAATAACAGTATTATCAGGTCTGCTATATTATTTTCACCTTTACCACTCATGGATTAAAAAGCAGAAGCAGAAAGTCCGTACTAAATAAATAATTCATCGTCGCAATATTTCATCGGATTATTAAAAACGATTGTATTGTATCCACCCGCTGGCGAATGAAAACCATCAGGAATTATTGGATTAAACAATAGAATAAATGGTGATGTTCTGTCTTTAGATGCGGCTCTCATTAAATATTTCTACACAATAATATTTAAAAGCGTACAATTTGAGTTATTTTTGAAGCGTTGCAAATTTTTCTGTTACATTATTGCACCCTGTAGCTTATAAAGTATTATCGTCTATTAATAGATAACAATAAATGCCATTATTCTTTTGCTTTTATAAATATATAAATCCTTCTTACTTTTATTGTGTTCCATTAAACCAAATTAAAATGGTTAAAATGGTTGTTAAAGTATATTTCCGACCTTTTAATTCATTGTTTTACAAACTAAAATAAGACTTCTTGAAAGATGCGAAATTGTCAAAATTTAGAAATTCAAATAAGAAACAAATATATAATGATAAATTAGGGACAAATATATCCTATATAACATTTATTTTCTCCCGACTAATCCAAAGGCTGAAGGAATAAATAAGATTTTTTTTAAAAAAAGGGATTTTTTTTCTGATTACTGTGATGGCATTCTCAATTTATCACATTGCGTACGGCTTGTTTCAATTTAAATTTAAAAGGGTCTAAAACATAATAAACATTGTGAGGCAATGGAAATCTAGCAATAAACAAGCACAATGGCATATTATCGGAGCATGCATTCTTGATGCTATTTACTGACTAACAAATGTTTTTGACCTCTTGAATTAAAGAAGTTATGTAGTTGTGATGTCTATGTACAATATTCTTAAAATAAACATTAATAATAAAACTAATTGCTTTGCATGGAAATCTCCCCCCTCCCATCTTCAATAACACTATAGACATCAATAAAATTTATCGATATCTCCAAATCCATCATATTTCTTTTTTTTTTCTTTTTTTCGTAATGAAACTGCATAAATAATTGATACTACCTTTTCCAGAAATCACTTAATACGACCAAACTTTTGGGTCATTTATAAAAGGTATTGAACAAAAATTCTAATTAATTGCAAGTCTAACTGCAAATATTGCATATAAAGAGATATTGTAAATTGTAGATGCATTCACATCAATAAACTGCCATTGCTGTTTCCTTTTTACAGTTCTCAGAGTATTTAATATCAAAAGTCTATGAAAATATTCTATAATCTTTCTTGTGGGAGAAGGTGCATGCGCGAAACTTTCATACGGATATACTGAATTATTATTAATTATGTTTCATGAATGCAAATAAGCCTTTTAAATGCAATTAAATGATGAACAAAACGTGTTCCGTATTGTACAGTTGAACTGGATTGATCTCGTACTGTTGACGGATTGATATTGTACAGTTGAACAATGTATTAGGCACTTTTAAAAATATATCCAAGCATATAATATACTATCGATTCTATCAGAAAAGATTTTAACTATGCCTTATATAATGTTGAAAATATTTCAGAATGATAATATATTAAAAGCCTAATTATGATCTTTTTCTTCTTTTCGCGAAAATATAATATATTTGAACTGTTTGCAATATGATTACCTCTGTTATAAAGAAAAGTAGAAGCGAAGTAACTTTAATTTTCTAATTTCAAATGTAGCAAAATTTTTAACTGAAATTAGAATTTATGTAGTTAGAACTTCTAAACATAAAATAATATCTTGCCGTAAAGAAAGTAGACGAATTTGGAATTCAGTATACCATAGATGCTACTGCTAAGATATAGAGGCATTTTGACTACATTATCTATGTTCCATTCCTACATTACCGAAGTTTAGAGTGTATGGTTGTACTTTGAATATATTTCAAATATGTTTAAAATTATGCTATTTACAGGGTGCTCTTAATTCATAGGACAAACTTAAATGTAGATTTACATATAAAATATTATATATAGAGATTTACATATATAGAGAAATACATATAAAAAAGCATTTTTTTCAGTATAGGAATAAGGGGTCTGTCATGAGAAATGTGGGCGTAAAATACAAAATATACAGGATAAATGAAAAAAAAAAACTTTTTATTTAGTTAACATTTTAGAGGAGACAATGTACAAATTCACTGACGTAACTTAAATTAAAATGAATTTTCTCAGAAAAAAAGTATTGAATTGTTATAGAGATTTATTTAGTTTGCATTATTAAATCACGTGCAAAATACTTTTATTGAATTTGAATGACATTTCAGAGCTGGCTTTGGTTGTCAGAAAATAATTTTTACGTAATGTTTATATATGCAAATGTATAACTCAAAAACACAACATTCCAGATTAAGTAATTTGGACTCCAAAACTACAGATTTTATGTCCAATTTTGGAATCCTTTTTACAAAGGGAAAAATCAAAAATTGAACGTTAATAGTACAGTAGATCATGTTATGTACTGTTAAGTTTAAAAAGCTTCGGTACTTCTTAATTTCTTTTCTTTTATAAATGTCTAGCTGTGAAAGAGAAGAATACATGTCCGACTTGGAACAGGTTTTATGCACTCCAAAAAAGAATTACGCATGCGCTTAGCTCGTGATCACAAGAAATTTTTCCATCGAGGATGTTTTATCAGGATAATGCGACGATTTACATATGGTGTCACATTACCTAATATAACAATTATACCACTTCCATATATACTTCCAATCCTACTACCATTTAATTTCCCCGAACTTGTTTTATGTGAATTCTGTCACGAATAATTTGTTTTTTCAGTGACGATTTTCAAGTTCTCAAGAAATGCAGTGGCGAAAGAACTGGAAGATATAGCAAAAAGGATGTTTACAATTCATATTCAAAATGTATTAAAGATGGTAAAAATAAATATTTACAGAGAATAGTTATGTCAATGAGAACATTAAATAAACAGATTTTTATCTGTATGCATTCGTAAAAGAAGTTTTGTAATTTCTTAAACGTAAAAATAGAAAGCTAAACTAATAATCTACACTCTTGTATTAGTATATGTGGAAAGTTGAGGGAAGAATACACTTGATGGCTTTCTACATTAGCCACTTCGACGTCTCCTCTGTCTTTCATAAACTGGTTACTCCGACTCACCCCTACGGAAAAACTTGTATGACAGGACCCCCACAATTCTGGAGGGAACTGCGTTTGAGTCCGAAGGGCCATCACCGGCCACTCTATAACCCTTCCCTAGGGAAGTCATCTCCTCTGTATAAATAAATCTTTATAAATAAACATGATTTTTTTTAATTTGACGAAATATTATATTCATCTGATATAGAATACAACACATTCCTTATTTATATCCATTGCAAAATAAATGCCTGATGTCTTTGCTACTTATTATAATAAATATGTGTGTTCCTTATTTGCAGCGCCCCAGTTGTGCGAAACAATGATTTAAATTTAGCGCTTGAGTATGGGAAACGAGCCCATTCTTGACTATACTTGAGGAGAGGAAACCAATGGTCGGACCAGGACAGGTGTTAGACAAGGATATGCTGCAGAACCGTTTCACTGGTAGTACTTTGAAAGATATGTTTTTGCTCATTTTCTTTGCTTCAGTTTCTTTCTTCTTCTCTTTTACTAGAAAGCCAGTTTTGTTCAGTAAATTAGGAGGAATTCTTTTATTTTTTAATTTCTCATTCCATTTCCTAATTTTTTTTAGTTTTTATTTCTTTATTAATGAGGATTAAATTTTTTTAAAAAACTTTCACTTCAAAATTAATCAACAAACTGAAAAGAAGGACTTCAAATCAATAATTTTTTAAACATTTTAGAAGTAAAAATTTCATTTAAAAATTCAATTAAAATTAATAATGGAACTAGAAAATATTTCAAAGATTCCACAACCTATTATTTGCATATATTAGTTTAGTTTAGTTATATTAAAGTCCCGCTTTAAAGAAACACTTGGAACGGACCGTATAATTTAACCGTGATCAGATGACAAAGGCGACACCTGAACTGGCACTCCACACTCCAATCTTCTACACCACACCAGTTGGAGGACGTTTGGCCCCGGCAGATTTAACGGGTATCAGACCCGCTTACACGACGGTCCTTCGGTGGAATTGGGTCTCGAATCTGAAATCTTGCAACTCCGAAGACGAGACCTTAAAACCAGACCACCACAACCCATATTATTTGCATACATTATTTGTTGATTTAATGTATGTGGTTGATAATAAAACTGTGAATAAACACTAGAATACTCTAAATGAATAACATTTTTGTGATTCCTGATAAATACATAAAATGCAATAGTCAGTCTGGAATATAAAAACACAGACAGAAAATTTAATTACTTTAAATTTTTATTTCAAACAAGTTATCATATCACCTTAAAATGTTTTTATTGCTTAGTTGGATTTATAAAAAAAATGATACCATATCGCAAAACTGTGCCTGAAATATCTTTCAAAGTAACATAATCTTATGCATCTGTTTATATATATATATATATATATATATATATATATATATTTAGACTTGACAAATTGCGATCAAGATACAAAATCTTACATGTCTTTTTATGACTTATGCAAAATGATTTATTATGTTTTAGGCAATCATTTGAAGTGAAAGTAAAATTTAAGGAGAAAATATATTTTTTAATTCGAGTTTCTGAATTTTGTTTTGAAAGGTCTGGCCTATGGTTTCTGCTCTCACTTGCACGCTTTCTAAACTTCTGCAAAGTCAATGATTACTTCTAGCACGTTTTTCTATTTCGTCAGTCGCGTTCGCCTTTTTTTATACCATGCTGCACCATCTGTAGTCTGCAAATCAACATCATAGCAATTATTTCTTATATGCATAGATAAAGATTGATATTTTTCTCAAAAATTGCATCTTCTGTAGTAAGTAGAAAATGACAATTTTATGAAATATAATATGGAAATATCTCAGTTAGTTTCGTTCGTATTTTATCTGCTTTTAAATGAATGTTAAACATTCATCACTTGAATTTCTATATCCTTTTTAAGAAAATTTATTCTAAATGTTTTATAAGAAAATCGTTAATTACAATTAGTGAAGTAAAAATAATAAATTTCAAGTTATCCGAAATTTGTTTCATTTATGTCAACGATTAATATTTAATTTTTTGTTTCATCAAAACGAAATGAATAGAGTAGTAATAAATAGCAAATTTAAGGAATTTTCAATTTGAGTTTGCATATATATCATGAAGATGTTTGAAAATTTTTATGATTTATTTGAAAATTCTGTTTTTATATGATATAATGCGAATCGCTATTATTTATAATGCATATGGAATTTAAATGGAAAGAAGCAATCTTATTCCATCTTTTATAAAATAGAACGAAACGTAATGACATAATTGGTCGAGTAGAAAATAATTACGATAATTAAATAATTTTTTAACTTGAATTTTTTTTGAGTCATTAATAGTATTCCTTAATTGAGAAACTTTTAAACAAATTTTTTCAGATTTTTGCAGTCTGAAAAATATTCAATTTACAATCACTATGTTCATTCTACATATTTTTCCAATACTTGCAGGACAAGTGATTAAGAAATAGTGAATAATTATTGGTAGAATATATATAATTTACTTAAGTGTCATTTATGGTATCAGCAAAAACCGCGTATCCATTACGAAACGGAATACTTTTCTACGATTAATAAATTTATATGCATATACCCTGACGTGTCTGCCTGTCTACACAGGTTTGAATTATCTAAGAAATGTTTTTCTAGTGCCACCAAATATGGCGTAAAAAATTCGGGAAGATTGTATTTTACATCTCGACGTGAATTTATATTGTATTTATTTTTTATTAACTAAACCAGATAAATAATATTTTTCAGCGATGACTTCCAAATATGTTACAACGCATAAATGTTTTTTACACTCTTTGAAAAATTAAAAATGTTGTCTTTTAGATAACACTGATTAAGTTGCAATACATTTTTTCAGAATATGATTTATATGATTTAATAATATTTATATGATTTTCAACAATGGTTTCTAATACCTGCAATGAAATTATAACAGTTTTTTTATTATTTTATTATGTATTTAATTCCGTAATTTTCTTTTATTGCTGAAAGTTGAGAAATAAAACTTTGGTTTATTTTCTGCTCAGTTCTCAGGCAGAATCAGAAAGTGAAGTTTCAAAAGATAACCTGCAATTAAAAGATGTGCCCGTATACATTTTAATGTAATTATGATTTCAAGAGACTCCATCATAAATGGTTCATAATGCTAATCATAAATGCTAATAAACATATATATGACAATTTGATGCTTACAAATATTTAATACAGGAGATCATGAATATCAAGTTCAGTTAAACGTTATAAAGGATTGGCTTGAAATGAAATGAAATCTGTAATTTTTAAGAACCGATTGGTTGCAAAAGGCGGATAGTAATTAATAAAATTAATTATAATAATTTCAAAAAATAACATTTAAATGTTTTATTAAAAAATATATTTTCTGATATTCACTTCTTCGTCTGCTTTCGTTTATTTATTTTTCTTTAATTTCTTTATTTTTTTAATTTCTCGTTGAAGGAGTAATCGAATAGAAAGTATAGTAATCGTCAAAAATTTCAAACCCTAGATCGCATATACTTCTTTCTGATCTCCTCGAGTCCGAGAAACACATTTTTGGAATTATGTCTGTCTATCTGTTAATACGATGGCTCAAAACAGCTTTCAGCTAAATGGATGAAATTTATATGTCATCTTTGCGCTAAATTTGGAGATTTCTTGAAAATTGAGTACGAAATGCATTCAATGGAAGTGCATTATGTTTCGTTATCCTTACAAAAGTTAACACGATACCGACTAAACATAAAGAGCTAAATAAACTACATGAGCATTTAAATTGTAAATGCGAATCACATTTGAATGTAAATTTAAGAAAGAGTAAACTGTCTGCCGGTCTTACTTTCACATACATACAATGATTTAACCCTTTATAGTTCTCTGGTATATATTCTTATCACGTGCAAAAATTTTTATGGGTGCTCAGAAAAGTATTTCAAATTCATAATTAGCGTAATCGAATGCTTAAAATTCGATTAAACTACTTTAGAACTGAAGTACATTAAATCTATAGATAAATATCATTTAAATTCAAAAGTGGTAAATATGCTTACCACTGCATGTTCACGATGGCAGAGTTTTCGTAACGACATTAAGTTATAGCTTCTGTCATTAAATTTTAAATCATGAATATCTTTTTCAGTCATGAAACACCATTCTGTTGTGTTCCTTATGTCTACGATATTCTTATATTTAATTATCATTATTTATTATTGAATTTATTTAATTTAAATTCAACATTCCTTTTGAAAAAGGAACAAATCTGTTGATACAGTTGGAATTTCTTTAAATTCGGAATCTTGCTGTTGATGATTTTATGCATATTTGGCTTCATTTTCGATTGATTATTTGAATACTGTAGTTTACGACCTTTTAGTTTATTTTTTAAAGCAAAACGTGACTAATATGTTATTAACAAAATTGCATCAGATTGTAACATTTTTATTTTCATGTAATGTAGCAATCCACCCAGCCAGCCTAATACATGCAAAATGAGTTTCAAACTGTAATGTAAGACATTATAGAATATGAATTCCACGATTTCTAACTAAAGAAACTGTATAAAGTTGTTTTAAATTGCCTAAAACTGAGTGGTTAATATGCTTACCAATGAATATTCCGTGCTATTTTTACACTTATCACTCAGTGGTAAGTATGCTTAACACTTTCAGTTTTCCCTGAACGATCTCTGCTAAGTATATTCACCACCCCTTATTTCATAAATTAAATGCCAAATCAACGAACTTTTAATGCGTTAGTATTTACATTATCAGTTTATCATGACGTAACTGAAACACCATTCACACCACCATCATTAAAAAATATATTTGTCAATGCTCCTGAATTATGCCATATAAAGGGTTAAATATATGAATCTTTTGACTACAACTGTAGCTCTATGTCAAATTTTTATTTCAGTCAGTCTGAGAAAAGCCATCCGAAATGCACTCCAATTTTTGGGTATAAACCGAATGCCAGGGATTAATCGTTGAAAAATATTGTGAAAATATTTCACGGCCCCTAATTTTATTCGAGGAAGTAAAACTTTTATTAGATAGTATGCAAGTAATTTTAAGGTTTAAATAAATATTCGATTTTTTTATCAAAATCTTACTAAGCCTGCTGACTAAAAGTGAAGAAGCAACAATATGTTGTATAGTTCATGAAAAATAATTAAAAAAAATATCCTTGATAATGTAAATATGTTTCTAAAGCCTTTTCATCCATTTACTCATGTAATGTCATTCATTAATCAAGTCAAACAGATCTTGGAGTGAACAAAAATATGAACTCCTGAGTAAGGCACTTATTTCGAAACAAACATTAAACTAATTTTTCATAAATTGATGAATGAAACCATTGAAAAATTTATGACATGGAAATGTTCAAAATTTTTGACACAAAAATTAAAACAGTTAAGGTTAAGATAAATATTTATTGTATATTTGCCAAACATTAGGAAATTGTTCTGTTTTGTTTTTTTTTGTTTGTTTTTTTTAAACATTATGTAGTACATTTTTCTTTTAGCAATGAAATCTCATGATTTGTTGTTTATAAAAGCATATTTAATGAGATAAAAACATTTTGTTATCTTACATAAAAGCATAAAAATAGTATAAGAAGTGTACACAAAAATGGAAAATCTACATAAAAATAGGAAGCAGTTATATTTTTCAAAATTTAGGAAGTAATAAAATATATTTTTTTCGAGAATAAATAAAAATTGAAGAAAATTTTTTATTTAGCAGCAATATAAGATAAAAAGATTCAACATAATTTAAAATTTCAGAAAATGTAATGAGCTTGACTCAAAAAATAAGATATCCACTTTTGGAAGAAACATATTAACTTTTTATAAATTTATTTTTATATTTCTTTACAAATAAGTATATCACCTAGAAGAAAAACAGGAAACCTTAAAATTATTTGCTTAGAACTGAACTTATTTATATGGTTGCAAATTAGTAAAATTATATAAACAAGAATATCCAATAATAACTTCTTCCATGGCTGCACTTTTAAAATGTAGTTTTATTTCTCGAAAAGTAAGAATTCAGATTTAAATATAGAGAAGCTCTCAAAAAACATAATTTAAAGAAGTTTTTATTTTAAAAACAAGTTTTAGAAAAAAAAAAAAACGTTTGTTTTAATGAAAGTTACTTATATTTGAGATCTATGCAATTGTAGATTTTTTTAAATTACAAAATTTTCTGTCATACTCATTCAAAATAGTTTTGATAATATAAATATTTAAAGAATATACCTTAAAAAATGTGGAAGAAATTAGAAAATTTTATTATATAATTCCATAAACAGGCAATGATAATATTACAAATAGGTAAATATTTTTCTTCAGAACTTTGGAGGAATTTTTGTAGCTATGGGAACAGAAATTATAATTTCCACTCAAGAAAGATATATTGTTGTTGTAAGATAATTTCGTTAAATTTATTTTTAAAAAAACGCTTCTTATAAACATACAAAGTAACAGAAATAGATTTTCTGCATAAAATTGATGGTTATATCCTTAATCAAGCTGAACAGACTTTGGAGTGTCAAAAAATTGAAAATTTTTGAATAAGTTTTTTAATGTCTTGAAAAAAAATATTCATTTAAACTAAAATAAAAATCATATTTTTAATATTTTTTTTTAGTTTTTCTTTTAATTTTCCAATATTTTTTCTTATGAAATTCATTATTTCAATATTATTATTTAAAGCAGCCCGTGGTTTTATACTTTCTTAAATATCCGTCCATAAAATAATTTTTTAAACGATTTACTCAGTTTTAACACACTAATAAAAACGCGAATTTCTCAGTCTTAGTTCTTAATCTTTAATTTATTCTGTCTTTATTATAATAAATATTATGAAATCTTTTGAACAATTATTTCTGAAAATTTCAGTAAAATAAGATTTCTCAGTATAAGCTAAAATTTAATTAAAAACAGTAGATTAGTTAAAAATTAATTTTTAAAAATATAATATATTTGTTACCGGTGAAATATAGAATTCGGCATTCTATAGAATTCCTAAGTATTGTATATATTGCCCAAAACTAGCCACCAATATACGAAACGATTCATATTTCATACATTTACTATGCATTCTGTGGAATGGCCAATGAGAAACCGGCAAAGTGTGAAATATATCTCCAATTCATTTCGAATATCACGTGGTAAGGGACATGATTTTTACCATGCACCTGAGGCATCTCTAATTCGCTCACCCTTTGTTTCAAAAATTAAAATGTTATTGAAGGAAAAATAAATTTTAAAATCAATCCGGAAATGCAAGTAAAAAAAAATGAAAATGAATTTGGATAAGAAAATATATATCCCCCTGCTTCTTTGGGAATCACTATACGAGTTCCCATTCTAGACGTCGACGAGGGTCGAGGGGATTCATGCAATACATTGGCAGTTGTACTGTGTGACAGAGGATAGTTTCTATCGACTTTGAACTTCTGAAGGAATTTAAAAACAAGTATATGCGAGATTACAATTCATTTCTATCAACCTAAGAACTTGTTTCGAATTGAGTATATTCCTGACCTCACCGGTCAATTTCAGTTGCTCGCTGTCCAAAGGAAGCGGTTAAGGATTCGTCAAATATATGTGTGAAACGAAGTGCCAAAATATGAGATGTCTTTGCTTGGAAAATGTATTTCAAAATATCATTTAAGTCTAACATGTTACAACAAGTAAGTTAGTTTTAGTTTCTTAATTTTAATGGAAATTCTGTTGCCCCTAATAAAAAATGCATAAATTTTGTTTAGTACAATTTTCATCTTTTTACGTATTTAGAATAATTTTTTAAATGGAACTCTCATTAATTTTTCAGAATGTTATTTTTACTTTTAAAGAATGCACGTCATTTGTATAATAGCCTTATCAAGATCTTTTTTCATACTTTGCCTAAACAGCATGTGTTATTCTCTAGAATACCTAGGTAATATATACAGTGCTTAGGGAAAGTATGTAATTATTCTCATATTTCATACTTTATCTAAAACCTCCTGTATTATATACAAAACCACATTTCAAAATTACAAAATCCAAAAGCATTGAAAATGAGTAAGAAATCATTTTTGCTATGTCAAAATGCCAATTGTCACAAATCCCACGCAGGAAAATGAAGTAATACTAAAACATTTTTATCTTAAAATTGTAATCAATATTTTATCAGAAATTATATGAAACTTTCTGCTGATAGTTTATAGTCTGAATAGTTTTCTGCTGATTTTTGTACAAATCTCACTGATTTAAATAACTATAACTTTTACTGTATGTTTACAAATTCTCTCAAGTGTAAGGAAATACAAAATCTTGCCTTGTAATTATGCAGTTAATCTGATGCTTAAACAAAATGAGATTACAAGACCGAAAAGGCGAAGACAAGATGCGTTTGTCTTCCCTCTCATTTGTGTAATAAAAGCAAAAGTAATGAATCAAGAGCATTCAAATGCTTACAAGTTCAGGGAGCAAAGAATAATGCATATTAGTTCTTAATTATCTTTCAAAAGGAACGCCTTTCCAAATTTCCGCGTAAACTACAATAGGAATTGTGTAGAAGGAATTCAAAAATGAATATTTCGCTCCTGGCGTGATAAATGATATCATTCACAGATGTTTATTTGCTCCGAATGAAATACCAGTGCAAGAATAACAGCAATTTACATAACTAATGAGCGATTTTCTATCTAATAGCATTAGAGAGGTAAAGGGAGAATCAATTCAGCGGAAATAATATGAAATTAAGGATGTATTATTCTGTGTTTTCATTTCCGAGTCGACGTCCCTGTTTGATTTCTATATAATAAATTAATAAACGATAATATTGCATAAAGAAAATCAAACGGGAAATAACTTGATCAATTTTGTTTTTGTGGGAATTTTTCATTTTTTTTTTCTGTTCAATTTTGTATTCCTGGGAAAAGGTAAATATGTTTAGATAAGATATTTTTAAAGGCAGAATTGTTGATGAAGTATTGCACGGAATTCTTTTAATATTTAAAATATAATTTATCTTCAATATGACAATTAAACTGTTTTTTTATTTATTTACTTATTTTACTTCTCATACTCCTCTGTATAGATTTTTTTCAATAATCTGAAAACATAAGATTTAAATTTAACTTATTGTAAAAACAATTCTTTGCTGAACTTAATTTAGATATGGATCTTGGTATTTCATTGCAGTTAGATGACATAACCAGTTATATTTAACGAGTTATTACAACTAAAATAAAGAGAATCCATATTCATTACTAATTACACATTTCACAAGTTTTGCATTATGTTCTAAATTGGCAGAAACATTTTTAGAGTTTAAAGGTCTTTGTATTCTGAATACCAGATTTATTTTTGCTTATATTTCTTATATAATATAATGGGGTTCTATGAATGTAGCTGTATGTGTGTGTTAATTACACAAACTAAGCAAAATAAATAAATAAATATTTACCATAATTTCAACTTTCAAATTAACTGATATTTGATATATGGACTTGTTATCACCTGCTGCATTTTTAAAACTCTCCATCAATCGAAATTACTACAAATAATAGTGTGTATTTGTGTGTGCTTGCGCACGGGTGTGTACGTGCGCGTTGACATTCTACAAGCCATACCGTTTAAGCTATAATGACTAAACGTGCGTTTATTAAAAATGTACACCTTGAAAGAATTTTTTGAAATGTTATATAGAATTTTAACTAACTAAAAATAAAGTGAAATTTTGACTTTTTTTACTTCTTAAATTTCGAAAGTATTACAATACTAAAATTATTTTTATTTCATTTTCATCTTTTTACTTCATCTTCAAAACGTTACATTTTAAATTTTCTTATTTAAGATTCGCTTGATATTTTTTTTTTTTGAAATTTGCAACTGTATATTGTTATAGTGCAAATTCTAACCATTTTCATTGTTTCATCAGATATTTAATCTCTTGATTTTCTACAGCTGTTTACAGTTAAAGAAGAAGGATTCTGCTTAATATATGTGTTATTTATAAAATAAATTGAAGAATGAAATTATAATCCTGTAAAAGTCAAAAGACAGATGAATCTAGTATTTACGTTTTTAATAACGCTGTGGTGTCATAGAACTGGTCTCAGTTAGACAGTTTCATACATAGAATGAAATTGAAGTATGGAAGATATTTACAGCTTTAGAACCTAAAAATTTGGGGGAATCATGGGCATGAAGTTATATCTAAACAATTTAACTGAAATTAAATATAAGCTTAACCCCAGCGAACCATCAAAGGTGATTAATATCTGCTATATTAGAATGTTAAATTAATAATCAGAAAGTTTAATTAATTCATTTTCCATTTTATAATTATGCTTGCAATTCATTATAAGATGAATTTTCCTTTCAAAATATTAATGTTCATTCTGATTATGACCACCTATAATAATCACGAAAAGAAAATATGAAAGCCAGATGAATATAAAGTAGAATAGATATTTCATTCGTAAAATATTTATGTCCATTCAAGTATTAAAGTATTTCGATTGATGAATACCTAAAAACGTATCATTTAGGGGTAAATTACATATATTTAATTGATATTGCGACAGAAACATGTAATTCTTAGCTTTAATTCTACTTAAATTATTAATATTATCAAAAAACAAAATTATGATTGAAACTGGGACTTTTTTTTGCAAAGTTTTTTATTAGTAAAGATCTAATGATTGTTAAGGAATTTTTTTTCAAAGTTTGGCAACTTTCTACATTCTATGATTGTTTTTCTTCTTTCTAGCAGTACTTCCTTTTCCGCATCTGTTTATATGTATGAAAACTTCAGATTCTAATCTGGTAATTCGAGATTACTTGAAAAATCCTTGACTTCAGCAAATGTTTTCTTTATCATTTTAGTTTTTTTTCCTTTGGTTCTCGACATATAAAATCCTTGTGGGCCAACAAATATATCGCAAAGTTTACAAACATAAGTTAATACACAATTGATTATAGAAGAAATTTCAAATATTAAGGATGCAGGTATAATTGCAAAGAAAAATGGGGGAAACAAGAAAATACACAAATACAAACAAAAAAATAAAACAAAATTGCTCATATACTAACGAAAACGTTTAGTAAATGATATAATGTGGAGAAGCATGATCAAATAGAGACAAAATATTCAAAATACAAATACAATAGTATAAAAGTATATAGTATATATAAATACATGTAAGAAAACACACAGAAGTAAAGTCTAAATAATTCTGGGAAAAATACTATTAATATGTATACAAAAAAAATGAAAGATGATTTACCCTGTATAAAGGCAGATAAATGAAGACGCCAAGCTATATTGTTCTTAAGAAGGCAGTTCCTGAGTATACGTCTTTCGGAAATAAACTTGGTGCATTCAAATATCAAATGTTTGGCATCCTCGACTGTACCGATGTAGCACGAATTCCTAAAAGTCGGTGACAAATTGAAGCGTTTTAAATATGCTTTAAAGTTTCCATTCTACTTCTATCTCTTCATAATAAAAAATAATTTTAAAGATGTTAATAAATCAAAAAGTTCAGAATTTTCTAAAGTAATGATATGAAACAATCAAATCATTAAAAATATATATATAATATTTGGTACTAAATATGAGCTGACAATAACCATGTATGCTTGCATGCTACTATAATAATACTCGTGAATTGGTATCGTAATCAGACAGTGATCGTGTAATCTTTACCATCGAATTGGAAGAAAGAAACCCTGGCCAACAGTCCAAGAAACCGATCAATTACAACTTAACCATGATGAACAATTACTTACTGGAATCTTTCCTTGCCCAATCTATAAACGAGAGAAGAATCTGTTCAAAACAGAAACAGCAACTTCTTGGAATATTTTCTGAAAAGGTTGCCGCCGTCTATTGAAAAGAAAACGTGATTAGAGCGAGAAAGTAGCCCTGGCGGAATTCCTGTCACATACAACATCTAACGACGCTGAATCCGTTAAGTAATAATGTCGAGCACTTGTTCTGATTGGTTCTTTGTTCTGCTCGACGAGTTCTAGATCCCTTTCTCATAGACTGGTCATGATGATAAAATGGGCAATGCTTTTTTTATGCGTCCTTCACGGAAAAAGACATGTTTTTATGGCCAAAGGCTTTTCATTTCAATTGCGCGAACGGAACCGACAATAAATGTATTTCAACACCTTTTGTCATTGTGATTCTTCTGAATACCTCTAATGTGATACAAAATTAAAGAAATTTAATGACCACTGCAAGCCATAGCTACTTCTGGATAAGTTTTCATTATCTTGTAAGGTAATTGATCATTTTATATCAATCTATTTTTCATAATTTTATGTGAAATGCATGCTTTTCCAAATTTCTTCAATAAGAAAACTTATTAAGTTTTCATGGTTTTAAAATTCAATTTAAGAAATGATATCGATAAAATCCACATATTTTATTAAAAAACATCGCTATTATTAACAAAAATTATCAATTAAAACTCTTAGTTTATAAGCTATAATAGATTACTTTTATTTATATTGTCGCCGGCGTCCTGGCCTAGGAGTAGCGCGTCTTCTCTTTGATTTGGGTATGCCAGGTTCGATTCCTAGTCCGAATAGGGTTGTTTTCCCCTTTGTTTTCCATCTGTGAGGTGTGTGAAAGAGCCCCCTGTAAAAAGGCAAGTGAGTATCGTCTTTATATGAGCTAGAAGTCAGACTACTGCTATCGTGTGCTCAGATGTCTTTACCCTCAGAAGCTACTGCATCCCCATTTCCGTAGTAACACGGGCATGACGTCATCATGATCATCATCAAGTTTTTGGCCACATATTATGTGTAAAAATTTATCAAGCATTTTAAACCAATTTTTTTTAATTAAGCCTGTTGTTCGATTGTATTGTTTCTTTTTTTTTTCATGTATGCGGCATTTTTGTCGATATTTACCATTTGAAGTGCATAGTATATAATAATAAGTTCTATTTCTTCTTTTTTCTTTGAAGTTCGGATATGAATTCAATTTTGTTTTAATTCCTTCAAACAATTTGCATAAGATAAGTTTCCCCATGAATTTTGTAAATCGCCCTTTTTTTTCCTTTTAGTAATAACTAAATTAGATTCTTTTAGGTTTCATTTTATTTCTTCCTAAATTTAAATGTAAACTGACATTTTTCAATGGCTGTTTAAAATAGCTTTTCAATCAGCTGTTCTACTATCTCACATGTTTATAATTTTTAAAAAATTATTTCACATACTCGAATTTATATTATCATGCACAGTTTTAATTCTAACGAACATGCTCCTGCAATCTAACACGCATATTTCTTGTCTCCATTACAATTTTGATAGTGGTATCCCAATCAAAACCTGTAATTTTCATTTTCAGGTTCTGTTTAAAATTATTCCTTATTTTAAGTCATATTACGAAAACTTCATTGTAACTGATTATAAACACAATAAACAAGTTTTATAAAGCAATATGTACAGGGTGAGCGTAAATTTACATAATTCAAGCCAGTTACTTTTTGTTGAAAAACCTCCATTTTAATCTCCAAGTAGTAAATGGAGATTTTATTACAAAAAGTAACAGGATTGAATTATGTAACTTAAATATTTCCGAAAATTATGTTTTTAACCGGATAAATTTTTATAAACAAATGAAAGAAATTCCAGTAGGAATAACTTTTTTCAATTGCTTTACCCAATATTTTTCTACGTTGCTATAAATAAAAATTTTTTAACATAATTAAATTGGATATATATTGACGATTTCCTTTTGTTAAACATAGATAATGCTAATATCGGTATTGATTGTTATCTAAAAGATTTAGGTTTAACTTAAATGAACGAAAGTCAACACAAAGCTACTTATCTGGACTTAAAAACAGAAATTTCTGAAGATAAGAAAATTTTAATAGGTATTTACGATAAAAGGGATGAATTTAACTGCAAAATAATTAAGGTTAGTAATTACAATTCTAATTTAAGCTGTAATTTTTTTTAAAAAATGATTTTCTCACAATTTAAAAGAATTAAAAAATTGTAATTACAAAATTTCTTATATAAAATCAACAAACAATCTCATTAAAAACTTAACTTATAATGATTTTCCTCAAAAATTTGCAATATAGAAATTTAAAAAAAAAAGATTTATCTCCTTTATTCCATTTTTTACAACTAAAGATAAGGTTTCTAGTTTATTCTCTTTGGATTTTAAACTCAATAGATGGCGTTGAGATCATTCAATTTATTTCTTATGATGACGAAGCACTTTGCCAAGCGTGTAAGCGCATTCAGCTTTAAACGCGGGAAAGTTGAATTTAGTTTATGGAACCACAGATATGTTCGATTTTCCTCGCTAAAGTTTTCGGAATGTTTACTTTCAATTGGTACGTTCTTTGTTTTTATATTCTATTGTTGTTTTGGTTTTATGATTTAATGGTGTTATTGTAGTTTGGTTTGATTTAATTTTATTGTGGTTTTGCTTAGATTTGAAGTTTGAAATAATAAGTTTGCTTAATATTAATCTGTATTTTTTATCTTTGATTTATTTGTTACTAGCCGCCTTTGGCGACCAGCCGGTTCGCCAGTATTACCGCTCGCTACAATTTTCAATTAAATATTTTAAGTAACTAGTCTCTTAATAGATTCTCAAACAAAACATTTTTAATCTTCAAATTTTGATTGTCATACCAAACTTATACTGTTGTTTAGATTGTTTCGTTCAATTTACTATATATATTTTGCTAATTTGTTGTCATTTCCGGCAAAACTTCAACTTTAATTTAAAATGTAAATGATGAAATTGCAATTAATATAAAGATATTTCTTAATAAAACCAAACGTTTTATTTTATTTATCAGTTTTATTGTTCTTTCTTTATTATTATTATTATAGAATATGGGTATTGCAAAAAAAATCGCTCGGTATATAAGTCTTATGTGAACTAAAAAATATTTTTCATAATTTATGTCATATCTCAAAGAATAATTCAACAAAAATTTCTCAGATTCAGCATAAAATTCAGTTTTTAGTTTTGCTTTCAAAAGGATTGAAATGAAATCAATAATAATATTTTGTTCCGTCCTATAAATATATTCCAAAAATTATGAAGTCTAAATTTAATATAGTAAGGTATCATATTCTGAGAAATATTCTGCACACACCAAATTTTAAATAAATGTATGAATGTTTCTATTTTCCACGATCAACTAAGACTTATTTATGAAGTTTTGAATGTTAAAAATTTAGAAAAACTCCACATTTTCATAAACTTAGGCCAATTAATCTTGACAAACCTGCGCGCTGATTGGCGTATTTTCTTTGAAACGATCGATAGAAAATCTAAAATTATCCATTTTTTATTGAATAGGGATATTCAAATTTTCATAAATCAGCCAGTTTAAGTGATTGATTTAGTTGATTGGAAATTAACTCTTTTTATTTAAAATATTAGTGTTTCAAGAACATTTTGTTAATCCTGATTTCCATAGCAGAAGCTTTATGTAAAATCAAAAATTCGTTATTTATTAATTATTATTGAATCAAGTTACATAAAATAAAATCATTTTCCATTTAGACCATTTTAGCATATCTGTGTCTTACTAAAGGTTTACAAATTAGCTGTGTGGCCCTGATTTGAATGGATATAAAGTTCATATTAAACAAAACTTGCCTTAAAATAAAACTGATTTATTGGATTAATAATATAGAGAGCGTAAAAGATCATAAAATAATTTTTCTTGAATTTATTTTTTAGAAAAAATAATGTTTTTTATTTGTTTCATTTCCTACAAACACGTGCCGAAAATTATATTTTTTGCATATTTCATTTCCAAAAAGATTTTATTTATTTTTAATTGGAGGTTTAATCAATGTGATGGCAACATTTTGGAAAAAGCTAATTTTTTCCCATCATTGCGAAACGTGCTCGTGCAGCTTAAATTTTATTTTTATTTTGTACAAAAAAATTGTTGAAAAATATAGTTAAAATATTTATTTAAAAATTCCTTAAAAATAAAAATTTCATTCTAAGGTTAAAACATTGGTATCATTAAAATATAAATTTTTGATCTTTAACTCGATGTAAAAATCTTTTTTTGTGTGGTAATATTTTGGGAAGTTATAGCAAAAACACGCCAAAATTTCGCTTACTTTTTAAATAAATGAAATTCTAATTAAAAATTGGAAAAAATAACCCCCAGGTGCACATTCCCGACCTCCAAGGTATACACGTGTCAAATTTGGTAGCTGTAGGCTGAATGGTCTGGCCTGTAGAGCGCCAACACACACACATTGAGCTTTATTATAAGTATAGATTAATTCTTATCTTCAAAACCTCAATTTCTTGGGATTTTCGAGTTACGAGATGTACATGCCTGGACGAAAGTCAGACCTCTCAGAAAAAATCCCTGTCTGAGTGTAAATTATGAAAAAGGTTTCAGCCCGGATTCATCATTTCAATTTTTTTCCTTCTTTTTATTCCATATAATTCGTTATTGCTTTTAAACTTAATATTTATTTCTAATTTGGTTAAGTTCATTTGTGTGTTAGATGTGGTAGTATTAACGCACTCTATATACAGCGTATCTTGTAATAGGAATATATTTACTTTTAATTTATTTTCATAAAGAATGATTTTTTTTATTGATAGTTTCTTTTAAAAGCAAAATTATACATTTTAAACTATCTACCGAAATTGTTCATCTCCTTTGTGCTCAGATAATTTCATTATTCCATTTTTCTTATCAAAATATCACTTTAAAAATTTAATAAAATCTAATTTTAATAAACATATAATTAAATATTTAACATTAACTCATTTAATATAAGAAGAAAAATTTAATATTGATGAAAATGGCAAATAAAGTTTTGTAGATATAAAATTTTTATAACTCCTAAATGTACATAGTGAAGCACAAAGTTAATTACACATTTTGAAAAAAAAATCACAAATTTCATATTATTTTTAATTTTATTAAATTAGTTGTATTTTAGTTTTTTTAAGTAAATAAACTAATTATTTGTATTTTTAAATATCATTCTTGTCAAATTCGACTGAAACGATATTCTAAAGAAATAAGTTAGTAACTTCTATTTCTAACATTTTAATCAATCCAAAGATTCAATTCATCTACCTACTTTAGCAAGAAGAGGAACATTTTAAAGTATTAGTTTTAGTTTAGTTTAGAATAGTAGGAAGTGCACATTTAGAAATTCTGCTGACTCCTTGACATTATTCAAGAAATATTTTATTATTTCATTATTTGTTACACTTTAATCAATCCAAAATTCAGTTCATCTACCTCCTTTAGCAAGCAGAGGAAACATTTTTAAGTATTACCTACAGTTTAGTATAACATAAAGTGCACATCCAGTAGTTCTGCTGACTCCTTGACATTATTCAAAAAATGTTTTATTCAATTTTGGATGCATTCGGTGGTGAATGTTTTGCTTCTTTCCATCCTTTTCCTTTCTTGTTGCTTTCCATTTTGCATAATGTTTGCATCTTCCTTATCCCCCGCATAGCATTTGCAACTACCAACGCACACAGAAAGAGTTCTTTTTATTCCTTTTTTGTATCATCAGCCTTATTTTTTTTTCTGAGGGTGTTTGAGGTCACCTTTTAAGTCTATTTAAAGATTTTTTCCGCGTCGCGACAGACATATTTGAATACTTTTCGAGAATTTCGGTGGCTGTGTCAAAGAAAAGCGGGATACTGTCACCTGGTTCTCGGTGGGTGTTGAGAGGGAGAGTGATCTTCTGTTGTTTCATATGGAAAAGTAGAATCGCAAATACTTCGATAAAAATATAAAATGACACTTTTAAGGGCGAGTAAGATCCTTCTTCATCACCAAAAAATGAACTAAGATGGTTTTTTTGTCTAGAATTTTTAAGTAAATGATAATACAAATTAATTTCTTCACATACATTAAGTTTGGAAAAAAGTAGATGAATATGGTGTTTTGTATTTAGATGATAAATATTATATAAAAATTTACCACTGTATATGGCGCAAATATACAGAGTATTGTATACCAAAGTACATGGCAAAGTATATTGTATACCAAAGTACA
>JAPMOR010072383.1:106191-129576 GCA_026543865.1 Argiope aurantia
CCAAACTACATGGCAAAGTATATTGTATGCCAAACTACATGGCAAAGTATATTGTATGCCAAACTACATGGCAAAGTATATTGTATCCCAAACTACATGCCAAAGTATATTGTATGCCAAACTACATGGCAAAGTATGTTCTATATCAAAATATATGGTACAAATATAATTTGTTTAAAATTTTAACTATCATAAATGATAAAAAGAGAACAACTTTATGATGTTTAATGAATTTTTCATCACAAAGTCATTGATTTTTTTCAGTTGAAACCTACCACAGACTTCAAAGGTATTACAGTAGTCAGAATAGTTATTATATGACAATAACAGAAAGCAGTATTTTCTGACAACTTAAAAAGATATTTGACAATTGTTCCGCTTAAAAGTAATGATTATTTTTTCTTGAAACTTCATATGCAACTTCAAACTTCAAAGTTATCATAAAACTGCAATTTATTATAAGTATTTGAAAACAAACACAATGGTCTGAGACAATTTAATAGATAATCGTAGACTTTGTCATTTACAAATGACAACTTTTTCTTATGAAATTCGCCATTTTTTCTTAATGTTTACAAATCCATTTACTTCTATCATTTTAAAGATTTAGAAAAAATTTTAATACAATAATTTTTATAGGAAAATTTAATTTAAAAATCGTCCTTTTCTAGTGCCACTATCTCATTTTCTTGAAAACACATTACAATGTAGTTTGTTTATAGAAGACTTGCAAAAGATCAGAAGTAATTAACAAAATTATGAAAGTTACTGTCAAATCCTTCAGCTGCCTATTTCGTGGTTCCCGTGGGTTGGCAATCAGTCCATTTTCTGTTGCATCCCGCTTTTTTTGCAGTTTAGAGTGCTTATTTTTACGATTACCGATTTTTATTATATTACATTATTACCGCGTAACATATAGCATTAGTTTGTTTAAAAAATATTTGAAATTATTTGCAATCATCGCATCTAAATGGTAGTTTTAAAGAATTACGGATTAATTCCATTATTTGGGAAAATTTCAGAACATGATTTTAAGGTAACAATAATTCATTATTAACGTAATGTTTTAAAACATCTTAAACTAATCGGAATGCAATATTATATTTATGTCTTACCGTCGCTTAAATGCAATCCAATTGCCAAGTCTTTTATAGTTAACAAAATCATTTACATTTTCAGAGTCACAAGCGGAACTGAAAAGCATTATTTTTTTTTCTGATTATGTAATAAATTATTTGATGTTTTGAAAAACAATTGTCACTCTTTATAAAATAATTCGCATAGATAAAAGGAAATTCATGTTTCTGAAATAAGAACAAGCTGTGAACGATTGGTAAAGGTTTTTAAAAAATCTGACAAAAACTTATGAATGTTTATCAAATCGTGATGATTTTTTTTTTATTTTGGATCCTGTGACAATGGCTTCATTTTTTATTGCGTTCTACAATTAGGTTCCTTGGCTTGGAAGTTGCTTAGAAGATATTCACTTCATACGTGTCTCTCTTTTTAGATTAAAAAAATGCATTTGTGCCTTTTTAATCCACCTACTATTTTTCTGTGATATCAAATGCCTCGAAACCTTATAAATCTAAAGGTAAATTTCAGTATAAAAGATGGTGTTTCTTGACCTTTGCATTATCTTCACTTAACGGTCAAAACTTACTAATCATTCTAAAAGTATAGGCTTGTAACGCAAATGTAAAGTACATTAATTAATTATGTCAGGAATGAATATGCTAGACTGACTGAGTTGATTTCAATGAAATTCAGATTCAAACTTAGAAATGTAGCATATATATATATATATATATATATATATATATATATATATAAGACTGCTAGTCTTTGAACTGGATACCTTTCTTTTACGGTTCGTATATCTAATAACATTTTGCTATTTGATTTTACGCTTGAAAAATTCTAGTAAACAAAACTCCAACATATCAGGAACAAGAAAAATTCCTAAATTCCGACATACAATACCTGAACCTCATCTTTCCCCTACTTCTGTAGCCGTTACACTGCTTTCAACCATAGTTGTGCATGCAAAACAACAGACACATGTTTTTCCAACCATGATTATACTAAGTGTGGTAACGTAAAAGTAGGCCTGTTCGGTCGACAAAAAATTTATTGCTTGTACAGTTCACATCCCACCCTTAAAATTCTAGAAACAGTCCAATCCTAAGTTATTGCTTTTCGCTGCGGACCTTCCTATTTTTCTTCCTCTTTGGGATATTTCGGAAAAGCAAAGATGAAAAACAATAAAGGAAACTTACAAGTTCGGAAGTTCTATAGCCTTCATATCCTCGCATATATCTATCTGTCCATATAGATATATATCATGCACTGAAAAGAATTCTCTTTTATATATAAATAAAAGAAAAGGAAGAAAAAGAGAGTGGGGGTGGGAACTGAGAACAACTGTAAAGTTTCTTGCAGATCAATACATTCTTGGGGGCTCGAAGCTGACATACTTTCGTTTTTCCACATTATGAGCAAATTTAAAAACTGGTAAAGGAAAAAGGTGTAGGGGTGAAAAGAGGGTGGTGGGGTTTAGAAAGAAATGACTCACCGGATGATATCCGATGTTTTATCGCGCCTGGTTAGCTTTTTCTTTGTTCTATCAACCAAGCCATGGATATTTGATTGCAACGCGGAATGGTGTTTTTTTTTTACCTTCTGGCAAAGTTTGTTGCCTAATATTTTATTCAAAGGATATTTTATATGCATTTCTTCTCTCATATCGATTTTTTTCAAGTGAGTGATTTTCGTAAGCAATGGATTTGGGTTATTAATTTTACGTCATCTTTTCGAAGATTGCTTTATCTTATACAGACATAAAATGCCGGTATGAATCTGAAATGATATCTCGTTACGAAAGCTTCTTCTAAAGAGAGGAGAATGTTGATTCGTTGAGAGTAAAAACTTGATTTCTCTCTCTCTCTCTCTCTCTCTCTTTGTGTGTGTGTGTGTGTGTGTGTGTGTGTTAATGAACTTTGGTTTTTTTTTCTGTCAGTAGTCTGGATTGAAATTTTGTTACAAATATGTACTATCAAGAAGACGTTAGAAATATGAATTTTAAATATATGTCGCTACAAAATAAATCCAAGGAAAGCATGATACATTAAAGAAAAAAAATTATAATATTTATGTAAAATATAAACTTATACAAAAAATGTTTTGATACAAAATTCACATATAAATTTTTGCTGAGCTTGGAATGAATTTTTATATTATATCCTTTCACTTGCATATTATTCCAATAGCCTTAAATGACAAAACAGTCTCAATGTTTATGCATTTAATTCATGTAGTTGAATTTTTGATTCACTAAACTATTAGCACAAGTAATTTATTAAACTATTTTTATTATTTGAATGGCATCCCAGGTTTGAAAAAAATTATATTCAGAAAATTAAGGGAAAAGATTAATATATATCGTTTGTTTCGAAAGATTTTAATATCCTAAAAGAGAATTCTTTATTTGCTACTTGTAAAAGAAACAAATATATATATTTCTCTTTTAAAACTGCTAGCGAAATTCGTTATTTAAAAACGTTTTACTGGGAAATAATTTTTCATAATTCTCAAGTTTCTGATTAGCTCAACCTTAAAATATTCTTTATTTTATATATAAAATTTAGCAATATCTATTTTTAGTTTAAAAAAAAATTTCTGAAGTAATTGCTTAAGCTTTTATTTCTTTTTCAAAATAGATTCTTTTCTAAATTTTTATTTGACTCTAATCAAAATGAATCAGAATAACAGTTTTGAAAATACATTTGAATGGAATGATATTCCTTTTCTTTTTATGTGTTTTAGATTAGCTGACGTTTTCACTGTTTGCTTAAAAATCGAAAGTTTGCAAATTCTCAATAGGCCTTTGCTCAATTCTTAATAGTTAAATGTTTCTTTTAAAAACATTTGTTACAGTTTCCCATTGAATTTTGAGTTTTAATTTTAAAATTATTCAATATTTTAATGAAAACAACAAATTATAAAATATAAAAATAATTAAAAGCTGTAGCGGTTACATAACTCTTTTATCTATTCTTTTGATACAACAGATGGCGTTACCTTATTAACATGGTATATTTCTCAACAAGGTATATTTCTCATGATCCTTCATTGGGTACCATTATTAGATTGTATTCTAAGTGAGTGTCATGTATTTTCGTGAGCGTGTTTATCTTATGAAATGTGGAACTTAGAAAATAATTAAATAACTGTTCCTGAAATTCGTCTATTATTTTCAACTACCTCATAATGAAGTTATAAAGAGTCTCTTCGCCTATTCAAAGCAAAGATTTCGTTCATATACAAAGTAAATTTTTTCCATGAAGATGTATCACAGTATTTAATATTTTCTGATATCAAAACTGTATCTTATTTACATGTTGCTTCATAACTCTTAAAGAGGATTAACGAAACACAAATACAAAATCAAAGGTGAAATCGTTGATTAAATTTCCGTATAAATATAATCATAACAAAGGAAGTTTTGAGTCGAAAACAGATAATTGCGGATCTGGATTACATTTATAATAATTTATTGTTCATCTTGCATTACGAAACCGTGCAACCGTGCCTATTTTACAACAACTATCATGAAAGAAAGAAAAGAAAAAATGGGCTAACTTAATTGTATTACTGAAAACTATAAAATGAAGGAAAATAATAAAAAATAGAGATTTGACCCTCTAACCCAACCCAGAGTAACATTTTAGCTTGTTTTATCTGTTTTTTTTAAAATTATTTAGATGATAATGTGCGCACAAATGGGCGAAAAATAATTTTAAAAAAACCCTCTTTAAAGAAATTTTTATAGAATTAGATTAGAATATACTACCCCAAACATATGGTGAAAATGGATGACGATGATAAAAACTACATGATAAAATTTCAAAATAAGTCTAAAATTTGAAATTAAGTCATTAGTTAAATGTTGTACCAAAAATAAAAGTGGTAAATTCTTTGGTAAAACTTAGTACAGGAACGATGAAATGAAGTGTAATATGAGAAAATAAATTTCTAAGAAAAATATTCATAAATAAGAATGCCTTAAAAATTTTTACAAGAAAAAAAACTCCAATATAAATGGAGAATCAATGAAGGAAAACATGTTTATGCTATTTTTGTTCTTTGTCGGAATAAGATAAATCATATATTAAAAATAACCTCATGGCTACATACTTTATTTTCTAAAAATGTATATATAATATGCTTTAAGTGTGTTTAAATGCCTCAATTTATTTTCATATGAATAAACTTAGTTGTGAATTTATTGCATAAGTAGAAGTTTAGCTGTTAGAAAGAAAAAATCATAGAAATTCATCTAAGAAATCCTCTCCGAAATCACAATTTAGTTTAATTTGATTGCATCTGATGGCGTATATCGACAAGTGATTTCGTTTCGCTCGTAGCGCAAACAGATTAAATATACGAAATCTCTTGTCCTGGAAAACTTGGATGTGTTTTCCCGAAGAGAGAATTCAAATTTATCTAATAGATGTACGCAAATTTCGATTAGGTAGCGTGAATTTCAGATTTGCTTTTTGTCGTAATCAAATTTTCAAAATCTGTAAATTTCATCGGGAACCTTCCTGTGATGTGCCGGACAAAGGCGCGAAGTTTGTTTAAATCAACCGCCGTAATCTTAAATGAAATTTGCCTGTGCCTACAAAATTAACTTCTCAAATTTCTCTTTTGATGAAGCACAAATTCGTATTTATTACAAACAAAGATCATATCTGCACATTAAACTTATTTTGCTTTTTTTTTGTAAGTAGTAGATTTATTTATCAGGTGCTATAAAACTATTTTATTTCCTAAAATTCCATCAGTAGATGTAGATTTTGATAACAGTGGGGCATCTCTTTCGATATACAGATTTGGAGTGAATGCAAATATATAAGAATCTACCTGATATAATCAAACTTATAAGAATCACTGATTACTAGCATTTGAGGTATCTTTAATATAAAATAAAGTTATTTTAATCAATTAACTTTATTTTATTTCTATACAATAGTTATTTAATTTCTATACGATATATTTCTATACAATTTCCATACAATTCACTTTCTATAAATTTGTGAATCTGAAAAAAACAAAATTGCATATTTATAATGATAAATTAGGAATTATAGATAATAATTCAAAATTATTAAAATAAAAATAATTTAATTTTAATAAACTAATGAATGTGGGGTTTTAAACCATGTTTTATTAAATTTATATTATTAAAGCATTTTATTTAATGATCCGTGCTAAAATATAACTTACTCATAATATCTGAAAATGTTTTAAAACTCTTCAAATATTTAAAAATCTAAAAACTATTTAAAAATTGTAATTAATTGTAAGTTATATAAAAGAAATGGATTGTACACTTTCAAAAAGTGATATTAAAAGGAAAAAATAATAAATATATTTATTTTTGGGAAATGTGTGTGATTTGTTTTTTTAAGTATACCTCCAAGTTAGAACTGTCTTTGAAAAATCTTGCTATCAGACGACATGACGCTAAGTCTCTGCAGTGCTGACGATCACTTATTATAAAGAAACATAAAAATAAAAAAGAACAAAAAAAATTCCAGTTTGAAACATGAAAGCTTTCTTCTTTTAAGTACAAAATAAACGGTCAGATCCAGATCAAAAAGAGCCAAACAACGTTAAAAGCTGTATCACTTAAACATACTGCGACTTTAACAGAACGTATCGTTATGTGAAGGAAAAGTTCCCCTCTTTTCTTTTGCTGCATTTGAAGAAAAGGCTTTTGGTCGAATTTCTTAGATAAGAAATGGTGTATTAAAAGAAAAGTTGTTCTAAAATAATATCAAAGCTTTTCTTTGGATTGTAGCCAAAGCTGCGTTCCAAATCTCGAAAGAAAAAAAATATAACAAGGAAAAAAAATGTGAAAAATATGGAATTTATGTGAATTTTTATTTTTATAGAACACGCACCACAAGGGCACAAGAAAAAGGAGTCTCAAAATTATATTATTTTCTCCAAAAGAAGTTATATCATATAGAATATAGGTTTGAAAATGAAATAAAGATATTTATGGACTGAGATTTTAAGAGAGATGTTCCTTCAATAAACTATTCACAGGAAAAAAAAAGGTTCAGAAGTAGTAACTCTTCATAAATCTCGCATCAGTGCTATTAGATTTTGTTGCGAATTTTTCATATTATATGACAAGCTATAAGTTATTTACTTTTGAATAAAATTGATTTTCTTTCTCAATTTATTACAGAAATATGGATCAAATTGAATATTTTTGATTCATTTTGTAATTTCTGTTTCACTTATATATTCCATTACTTATTTAAATGGAAGCTTAGACCTGCTGCTATTTAAGATTTCCCTTTATTTCATTTATTAACTTACTAAGATCGATCATTCTAAAGAGAATTTGGAGGCATTATAATTTTTTAATGATTGTAAGAAAAAAATATTTAGGCTTATTCTGTCTAATTATTTTGTAAAATAGTTGTATTTGATGTCATAATATTTTGTCTTATTCGAAATGAGAAATGGAATTATTCAAATTAAATATTTAAAAGTAACTAATTATTATTTTAAAGAAAGTTTTAAAATTAGTTCTTTCGTTAAATTCTTGCATTAAACTATTGTAATTAATGCTTTCGCTAACGAATAAAGAATAACCGAAAAAAGATACGATAACGGAATAATGTAAGAAACTAAACTTAATTTATATTATTTGATAATTCGAAAAAAAATTATATTATATGATAATTCGAAAATATATTTCAAAATCGTTAGTTCACCTTTAAGTATTGATAAGAACAACATCAAACGAAATAAATTTTTTATAATATATCTAACTCTCTAAAATTCTTTTTAACTCCGTTTTTTTCCTTTGAATATTTAAGTAATATGCTTTTGAACTTATTATTTAAATTTGAATGAAAGAAACCTTTTCGTATTAGAGCATTAAAGTCATTCGTGAATGTCATACAAATGAACGAATCTTTCGCAGAGAAATTAATTTTCAGAGAAATCGGATTATTGGAGTAATGCAATTATTATATTCTCAAAGAATGTGATAATTAAATTCATCTCTAATAAAACCATCCATCGCATGTGGCATTGAATAGGCTTGCCGAAGTGAATGTTAATGCGATACTGACGAGATATTCTTTAAGTGCTTTTAAGATGTAGTAAAAGTAAATAATGCTTCATTTAACATAGAAACTTAACTTAATTTTCAATTTAGATGTTAAGAACACTTTTGGGGAATGATTTTTCTCTACTGAGAACTGTGAAGGAAAAAGGCGAATTCAAAAGAATAAATTGATTGCCGCAGGGAGCGAATTTGAATTAAATTCTTTATGAAATATCCAAAACAATCAAGGATGAATATATGACTAAAGTTAAAAATGTAATGTAGAGGAAATTAGATTTTCCTATTTTGTTACAAAGGATATCTTTAAATCATTTCATTCGATGAATTTATTACAAAGCAATTAAAGACTCATTTCACAGCATCAAAGAAGAACTGTCAGTTTTAGAATATTTTCCCAAGGAATTATAATAAAAAAAGTGATGAATAGCATTTTATTAAAATGTGACTTGAAATAGGTGAAATCAAACCGGGGTTTGATGTCTCTACCTAAATTTTGGGGAACAATTCATTTGAATATTAAATTGATTACCATATGATATCCTTGAATATTCATTATCAAGTGTTGATCATCTAAGGAATCGTTTGAAGTCTATCATTTGTCAACAAGCGTAGAAAGTAACAAGGAATAAAATTATTTATCTAATATTCTTTATTCTTATTTCTCACCATTTATGGACAGTTATTATTTTCTATCGAAACAAGTTTTAAATGTCTTCTTTCGATATATAGACGTTCTGCAGTCAAATTAATATTTAAATCGAAATGTTCACTTTGGTTTAATTGAATATTGTTATTAACTTTCCGCGTGTGAGCATTTATAAATCAAGACTTATTTGGAAGCAACAATTTATTTACACAGACAAAACATCGATTAAATTTTAAATCAGAAGCAAATGATATCCTTCACTATAATCTATCTCATTTATAATAACTCAATTGCTTATAAACAGCATATTCCCCTTCCAGTGCCTACAAAATGCGTCTGGGATACAATATTTACTATCGGAACATGTAAATTCAACAACAGGCGCTGTTGAGCTAAAGTTGTTAAGGCAGACTCCACTAAATTGAGAAATGTCTGGTTTACTGATTGATATAGTTCTAAATCATCATCCCTGTTTAGCAAGAAGACAGACTTTTCATCTATCAATAGGTACTGATACTGTTGTTATCAAATTGAGCAGGGTTTTTTTCCATTTTGTAAGAATCGATATAGACTATCGTAATGTGGCTATACCGAACGGCATACCATGTATCTGAGATGAAAAAATATTTTGATTTAAGCATCTCTGGAAGAATAATCTACCCCTCACAAGAAATTCTCTAGTTCTAACAGTGGAGCTACTTATCTGTTTCAAATATTATATTATATTAATTGTTTTAATCAATGAATTGTAAAAAAAAATCTGTGTTAATGAAATCAACCTATGATTTGAACAAATTCGCTTATGAAATGTCGTAAAATCGCCATTTGAATGTATACCAAATGCACATATTTTTTTTTCCTTTTCCAATAACATTTCATAGCTTACATTTTCATATCAATATTTAATTACCATTTCAGTTTGCCAATGTGTCAATTTTACTACAAAAATCTATTCTGTTTTATAAACTAATTCTATTTCAATTCCCAAACTTTTGATATTAAAACATTATCCAAAATAATTCACTCCAACAAGACATTATCCAAACTAACCTATTCCAACAAGACACACAATCTTGTTATCACTTTTGGTATCCTGGATAACTAAAGGGCAGTTTCAATTCACATTAACCAATCTATCATACTATGTTCTTTCACGCTACATTTATGATTATTACTACTTTTAAATGCAATATTACATTAAAAGAATAAATGTAATTATTCATTTGCTCGACAGATACTTCGAATTTTCAATAATCTAAAGTGTTTGAATTTGTGTAAATATAGCCCGCATATTTGTGGTCATGAATCCAAAAGCGCATTATGTTGGCTTCTGACGAAACCTTGTAGGAAACATATTAGGTGAAATGATTGCTGAAATTCTTATTATACCGAAGCCAGGTAAATTATTGAAGATTCCAGTCATGTTATTCGATGTTGTTGTTCCAATAAATTGAAATTATGTAAATAACCCCAGAAAATAGAAGCCAAAGTCAAATAAGGGCAGCAATGCATTTGTTAGTGCTTCGCTTTCCTGTACCAACAAACGTACTAATTGATCAAATTTTTCGAAAATTTATACTTACTGAAGATTTTTACGGATTATTTCATAGATTTATTAACTTATTTATCGAAGGTTCATTTTGATCCTCTCATTCCGAAGATACAAGTGCATTGGGCACCTGTTGCGGTTTTGTTGAATGGGCATATGGGGCGTTTCGGTATTGATAGAGTTAAGCATACTGTTATAACCAGAATTATAAAAAGGAAGAGACAAATTAATTCTCATATACGAATTATTTATCATAATTAAAAAGGATTAGATATTATTAATAGAGACGATTAATTATTTTTGTTTTAATAACCCCATATACAGAAATGAAAAAAAAAGGAGAACCTTTACTCAATTTAATTCTTTAAAAAAACTAGAGCATACCAAAAATTACCCTGATGTTCACATTTTTACCTTCAAAAGTTTGTTAAATATTTAGCTAGTCACGTTGACAGAATTTTAAAAAAATAGCTGATAATTAATAATTTTACAGTAAATAAGGTACAGGAAAATTATCGTGAAATCCACGTCTTTAACTTCCGCATTATATTTCTGCTAAATTCAGTTGCCTTCTTAAAGCACCAACCAACAGAAGCATTCACATATTCCTTTGTGATTTTAAGATGCATGATGAATTTATTCCAAACATGCAGTTTATCTCAAAGTAGTCCGAAAATGAGTTTTCAGACTGAAATGAACAGTTTCATCACTTATAACAAATGATTAACGAAGATTATATATATATATATATATATATATATATATATATATATATATATATATATATATAAAACATCGTTACTTTTAGATAATCAGCTCAGATTTAGATGTATTTATCATAAAGCTTAAAAATAGTTTATTAAAAAAAGATACTTGTCCTAAGCACTGGTTAATGACTGTCTCCATCGCTTTATTGGTGCGAATGTTCATTTCTGTTCTTTCAAATCTGATATTCAACTTTTCATGAATGTTGGTTTTCATCCATGTTTCTGTATGTCACCAAATAATCACATCAAAAAACTGATTTGGTTGCATCATTCGTTCAAATTGGACCAACACACTTAGTTAATATGGTTATGAAACTAAGAAAGTAGTTTCGCAAGAACTCGTTCATACTCCACAATTGGTAAATACTCATATATGATAGGTATATAATCCCATATTCATCTGATATTTCTCCTAACAATGTGTTAAGTTCCTCTACAATCTTTCTATGGATTTAAATGCTGCATCCAATGTTTCTAGCATAAATTTGCAGTTTGTTTTATATATTTCTATTTTTCTTAAAATATAACGAAGTCAAATTTCGTTTATCTGCATAAAATTCAAGTGTTTTCATTATATTCCTTGCAATTTAATTTAAAATATAACTTAGTAAATTGTAAATTATAAAACTATTTATCAAATGACCAGTCAGGTTTTACATCCACTTTGAAACCACTTTTTATAAATAATAATTTATTGTGTGTTGAAATTTTCTTATGTTTTCTTATTAACAATATTATTAACTTTTATCAGAATTTTTTCATGATCATTTTATATTTATTATGTTAAACAATCAAAGCTGTTTCGTCAAAACTAAATTTCAATAAAGTTTCGATAAAAATTCGATTATCGAGAATGTTATTCATGTAATCTTTGCACTGTAAAATGCATTAAATAAGGAAAGAAAAATTATTAAATTTTTCAAATTTTAAATTTAAAATATGAAACATTTACAATATACTGAGTTAAGAAATTCCAAATTGTAAATAGTTTTAAAATTTGTCAAATGAGTGGAAAATAGTTGAAGTACAAGATTAATTACTTTTCCACTAAACAAAATAGAACGAAGCTCCATGCAATCAATTAAAGAAACTGCAAGAAAGAAAGTTCAGAAATTAATTATTGGCTCGGAAAATCCAATATTATCTGCGGTTTTCTCAGAAAACCTTGCAAATCGTAATAAAAATGAAGAGTCTTGATAAGTTCTAATGACATTGCTGAAAGTTAGAGACAAAAAAAGTTGAAATGAAATAAAGTAAATCGAGTTATATAAATTGGGAATTTTAATGCATATCCAGAAGAGATGACATTGTCAAAAGATAACCGTACAATGCATGCACAATTGTAGCACAGTGCACGTTTTCTTATTCCTGATTATGCAACAATCCTACTTTGTCCTATCCTAGTCCTGTGTTATCCTATATATTATCAACAGAATGACAATAATCTGATATTCAAAATTCACTGGAAGAAAGTAAATTTTTCAGTGAAATTATTTATCTTAAGATTGCTCAAAAATAATTAATTTCCTATATTAAAATGCTCAAAACTTGGACATTTGATGCAGGCTTTTGTAAAATAAGGCAGTTTTTTTTAATTATCACATCACTGAAAGTTTATGTAATTCAGTTGATATTATACTTAAAAGAAGCACTTTAATACTGAGCGTCTATAACTTGTATAATTGAAAAATTCTTTGAAATGTCTTTTAGTTGTCTTCAGATGTCTTATTGCCTCTAAATTAAATCTATACTTTATTACACAAATAACAAATTTATAAACTTATAAATTGAAAAAAAAACTTATCTTATAAATTAAAATAGCTTATGTAGAGTAAATTTTAGTCTATTAATCAGGGATATTTTCTAATTATTTTTAATGAAAAATCACTAAACACCATTTTAAGAATGAATAGCAAATATCCAGTGAAGTTTGGTTTCATCTAGATTTTTCACCAGACTAATCAAGATTTTTAATTTGCTTACGTATATTATATTTTAATTTTAAAAAATGGGGTGGTAAAATTTACACGAATTATGCTTTATTACTAAGAAATTTCTTTCATGCTCTTCAGCGCTAGCTTTGTGATGAAACCATATTCATCAAAAACCATAAGAAGCTAATAATCACATTGTAATTCTTTTTTTATTACAGAAAAGCGTTAACAAAAAAACTATTTTTCTCACCCGTTTAAAAGCACAGCAAGCCACTCTGCTCTCGTCGAACACCTACAATAAAAAAAAATCAAGATTACAATTTTTAAATACGGTAAATAGATTCTTCGCTAATCTTCTTGCAAAAGAATAAATGTTCTTAAAAGATCAGATTTCTCTAAAATATTTTTAAATATTTGTTATCTTTCTTTAAAATATCTAAAATTTTACAAATGAATGTATTACAAAAAATATAAGCAACATAAAAAATGATAATACTACCTATCTATAGATTAAATTAAATAAAATTTGGTGAACACATGTTTAATAATGTTTATATCTTTATATTTAAAAGTTAAAAGATTTTGGAATAAAATAAAAATTGTAATTCATTTCTATTCATCTTTGTTTGCATTAGTATTTCTGTAAAACTTTTTTTGGCATTTAGTCTTTCTGCAGAATAATGATTGTACTTCAGTTTATAATAAACTGTTTCTTGTGAAGTTATCAGATAAAGATTCTTTGAAAAACTTTTCAAATTCCTTTCCCCACTTCCAAAAAAAGCTTGTTAAATTCAAAATAAACAGTATTAAAAAAATATGAAATTAAATGATTTGGGGTTTTAACAGCATTAAAAATAAAAAGCATTTAAATGTGCATTCACTTAAAGGGAAATCTTTATAGAATATAAATCCGTGATTGAGGTTTTTAGTTCCTTGCATTACTTTCGGTTGTTTTGAACTTTTTTTTAATCAGCATTTTGCTATTAAGCCTGAAGACAACATAGTATCATAAAATTCATCAAAAGAGCGAAATTTTTATTGACATATGTTAGCTTGATTCTAAATATATTTGATTCATAATTCCGGAGCTGCATATATACTTTTTTAATAAATTATAAAAAAAAATATTCTGCACGCAGGAGAGTAAACAAGTTTGTCATACCTATTTATTCACGCCCTCTATTAAAATTTAACCTGATAAATATTTAATTTCTATTATTGAAATTATTACTATTATTGAAATATTTTATAATTTATTTAAACAAATTTAAGGATGGAACTCTGCTATGTTTTACTTTATTTTTAGGTATGGAATATTTTTCTTTAATAAAATACTAATTTAAATCTTTCATTTTTATAATGTTTTATACATGTTTAATATTAATCTTTTAAATTAAAGGAAATAAAAGCTTAAATATTTTTGTGTAAGTTGTGAATTTATGCTTGTAGCAAAACTGTTCATGTTATCAATTCAATAGTATATATATATATAATATATATTGTTAACATTACGATTGAGGGAGTTTTATCAATTTTTTTTTCTTTTATATATTCATTATGGAAGTATAACAGTATATTTCTCTTATTTGTTACAATTTTTTATGATAAATAGTTTAAAATAAGCTCATCAACTTTTTATAAATTTATTAACTATTATATTGATATTATATAGTGCTATTAGGAAGATGAAAAATTATAATGATTTTCCAGTTGGTTGTATTTTTGTTCTTTTACTGTTTTTTTACTAAATCTAAGGTCTTTTAAAAAATTGTAATAAGAGTTGTGAATTTTTTTTTAATGAATTTTCAGAAATAGATATTTTGTGGGAATGTTTACTGAATTAGCTCTAGTCGTGTAGTAAATTTTCAAGAAGTTCTTAAAAATTTATGATTTTTTTTCCTTCGTCTAATTGTTAAAAAAACTATAAAAAATTAATATTATCAGCTGAAAAAAAAATCTCTACCCATAGTTTCTGTTGTGCATTATAAAATAATTGTAAAAGATAATAGGTATTTTTTGAGAAGATTTACAAGCATTTTATTAAAGTGAAGCGTTATTCTGCAATAAATCCGAATTTTTTGTTGCCCATAGTTATAGAATATTAGCTTTCATGTAATGTAATTATAATCTAATTTCAAATATTAAAAGAAATGATTTAAATGTTATCTGTCACTTTATGATATGTATGAAAAAAGTCCATTGTGCTTTGGTATTGCTGTTTTCTTAAGCATGATAAATTGATATTATTTTATCATTTCTTGAGAACATTTTATTTGCTGTTTATATAAATAAGTACTAATGGAAGAAAATTAACTAGTATAATTGTTTTCATATAATATGTTTTAAGAAACTTTAGAAATTCCCTTCGCTATAAATAGATTCAGCAACATAAAATTAATAATTCCAATTCCCTTCGATATAAATAGATTAAGCAACATAAAACTAATAATCCCAATTCCCTTAGTATTAAAAATAAAACTTAAAAAAATCACGATTGCAAATGATTCAAAGTAAACTTAAAATATCAGATGATAAAACATATATTAAAAATAATCAAAATTTATTTAACAGTCTTATCATTTTAATTTATTATGTTACTTCGTTATTTCAAAAAAAAAATGCTTCAACAGAAATATCCTTTGTCTGTTAAAAAAAAATTGTATTTCACTTCAGATTGTTATTTTTAAATTATTTTCACTAAAAAAATATGGTAATTTTTCAAATATTATTTAAAACTAAACAATAGATAAAGTAATTTATTAAAAACAATCTATATGCAAGAATGTGAAAAAAAATTATTTCAATCATTTCTTTTCGATATTATTTCTTTTCTCTTCGGATCCGTTCGAAATAATCATTTTGTAATCATTCATCAGAAAACAATTTATTATTTCCACTTTTATTCATCGTTTATTTACTATTTATTTTGTTACGAAATGAAGATAATTGATCAGTCTATTATTTCTGTTCAGACCATTGTATCTGTTCAAATCATAATGAATTGGCCAAATCACCTTTGGTTTACAACTATAGTCAATAACGTGATAAATGATCACTTAATAGTAATGCGAGAATCAATATTCCGATAGATTTAACTCGTCTCAGATCATAATTATGCTAATCTGCATCTTCATCAACAGCTCTGGCAACACAGCTTGCCAATAATAGGTGGATGTGGATGGTACTGGAAGGCATAAGGTTAAAAAGGGTCAGCTAGCAGATGGAGATGCTATGAAATGTATTATTTATGCATATAAAATACTCTTCATTTGAGCATTTATAAATAATTCATGCTCAAAACATTTATTTAATCTTAACAGAACTGATTGCAGATGGTGTTTGCCTTTTTCTTAATGGCTAATATAACATTTGTATTTTTAACGAGTTTCATTTTCTCGTTTAGCTATTTTTTTTAAATTAGTAATTACTCTATATTTGGTTTTATGCCCTTCTTATTTTAAATTATCACAGGCGTAATGAATAATAGTCCTAAAGGTAATTAAAAAAGTCAACAAGATCTATTTTCCGAGGATTTGAAAAGAGAAAAATTATTTCCTGTTAAGAAAAGAATATTTCATATGTTCTTTAACTCTGTCTGACAATAAAACAAAAAGCTAATTAATTCCAGTAAAAAGAAAACGATATTAATTTATTTAAGACAATAAAATTCATTACTGTAAAACATAATTAAATATTTTTTGAATTAATTAGAATTCAACAAAAATTACACAGCGATTATTAATTAAATATATGATTTTTGAAAATATACAATTGAAATAATTAAAGTATTTTTTTAATTTTAATTTAATGTAAAAATAATTATAAAGTATGATATTTTTGTAAGTTAATAGTATCAATATTTTACTTACTTTTTAGTTCATTAAAATTTATTAAAAATTATTTGAAGATCATTTTTTTACCTATCAAAATATGTCTGTGCTGAATTTAGTAGCTCTAGATCTAACGGATATCCTGCAGAATGCAAGCAGAGGTCCAAATATTATCCTTTATTTTTAGTATAGATAGACAAATTATTTAGTATAGATTCAAATTATTAGAAATTCGAATATTTTTCAAGAAATCTACCACAAGGATTGTTGAAAAAAATAACTATACATTTACAATGAATATACTAACTTTTTAAAAATTCACAACGTAGTTAACTTTAATCTATAGAAAGTATAAAAAAATTTAAGCCTTTTTTTTTTGTCTTAAAGGTTTTCACAAATGCTATTTTGTGTCATCATTTTAATTTCCTACTTATTAGTACTTGGAGAATGGTATATTTACCTGTTAAGCTTTTTAATTTCCAATTTTGTTCTATCCATTCATATATAATAATTATATAAATAATGTGTGTTTAAAGGTTTGATTTGATTTAGTTATTTTAACGTCCCATTATAAAGCAACCCTATGGCTATTTTGGGACGGACCTCGTAATTTTGAACCACGGTCAGATGACGAGGACAACACCGGAGCTGGCACCCCCCCCCCTCTCCCCACCAGTGAGAGGACGTTTGGCATGACGGATTTAACGTGCAACAGACCCCCTTACACGACAGTTCTTCGATGGAATCAGGTCTCGAACCTGAAACTCTAAAGCTCACAAGCCGAGACCTTACCACCAGGCCACCGTGGCCTCATGTGTTTAAAGGGAAAGAAAAAAGGAAAACGAATATTCGAGCCTAGGAAAGACGGAAAGGGAACTTAGATGACTTGAAATATGGATTAATTATTTTTTTTCTCAAAAAATTCACTATTTCTAAAAGAATGCATTATTTCTAAATTCAAAATTCAATACAATTTTTTAACTGCTAGACATGTAGCTAAACTGAACTCCTAAAAGCGAAGCCTTAATAAGGTAAAAACATATTTCAGTTTATTTTTATCATATATTAAAAGCCCTTATTGAAAATAAATTTATTTTAGTTCCTGAATGACGTTATTAGGCTAATCAAAAGTATAAAGTTGTTAAAAATATTTCTGTTTTGGATTCTCAGCTTGATAATTAATAAAACATTTAATCATTATTAATTACTCAATGCCTTGTGTGAAATCCGCTTAGTAACTTAATAATATTATAATAATAAAAATATCGGTTGTATCATCATGAAACAAAATGCATCAATATTTATTACATCTCCATCAATCTTATCCAACCACAAAACACACTTTTACACACCAATCTACAACTATACTTTTATCTACATTTTGCCAATCGTCAAAATATTTTAAGAAGTCGATTTTGTAAAATTCTTTCAGGATTCGCTTCGAATTTATTTTTATTGCAACAATAGATTCAAAAATGGTGACAAAAAAGAGTCAAAGAGAGGAATAAAAAATATCACATTGTACCATTTTTGGTACATTTGGAGACTGATATTTCTTAAAATGTTTAGTCGAAAATCCGTGGCTAATAATATAATGTGAAGAGGTGTGTTATTGTGATAAAACACTTGTGCAATATATAACCTTAATTCAGTTCACTTACAATAATGAAACTTGTTTATTACTACTTCTATCATTAAACGAAAATTATATATAACAAAATATCTGATCCAACATGTTGATGATATCAACAACATGGGTGATTTGCTAGAGCGAGATTCTTTATGATTATTTTCTTTATCTCCGTTAAACAATTTATGCTGCTTACATACTTTTATTTTTGTTAAATAGTCTTTTGTAGCATTCCAAATATTTTTGTAACAAAAGTCGCATTTAGGAATCAAAATTTCAAGCACATTCCTTGCTCAATTGCATTCATTATTTCTTAAAATTGAAACAATTTAAAGATCTTTTCTTATTAGAAACATTAGTTTCAGACGATCATTTGAAATCAACTACGGATTATTGCCAAATGTTTTTATAAATCGTTGAAAAATATAATAAAACTTTGAAAACTTTTTCTAGAATGTTCATATATATATATAATATTAAATAAAGCATTCCTGATAAATTTGGTATTAATAGCATATCTTATGTTCTTTAAACCATTATAATAGATTCTTTTAGATGTTAGTACAAAAATATATAAACAGCCACTCGAGCAGATATACAAAAATCACTAGATATTAATCACTTTACTCAACCCAACCACCAATCTTTCAATAACCCTTAATCAAAGTTTCAAAAGATGGGAAACTTAAAGTCCGTACTCTCATGTCATATTTTGCCCGACACGACTTGTATCCCTTTTCTGGGGCATGGCACTACCTTCCCACGTCTTCTAATCTATCACTTCACCTTTCGGAGCATTACATCAAAATATCTCGTTAAACTTTACACCCTTCTTGGTAAGTGCCTTGATATTATTATAGTTCGAGGAGAGGCTCCGTTTTAATCCATCATTATGACATTTTAGTCAATCCATACTGCCATTACAATCTGCGTGATGAGGCCCGACGCCTCGCATTATCCCGCCGCGCTGTGCATCTTAAAATTTATCTTCACCCGGATAAAACGTCCAATTAAATAAATCCTGCTCCGATTTTCAGATATGAAAGTGCCCCTGCGTGCCACTGAAATTTTAATGTGGTTCCGCTCTCACTTGCGAGAAGATATTAAGGCTTTATGTGTAAATATCAGAAACACGGCGAAAATTACAAATTAGACAATTAAACTTCAAAACTAAAACATATACTATATTTCATACTTTTTATAATTTTTTTAATTACATTGCTGCTAAGTTTCGATTTCAAAAAGACGCATGTGCTGTTGTAAAGAAAATATTTTATTCATAATGTTTTAGTTCATGCAAAATTTGCAATTATTTTAATTTGCAATAAAACTGCCAAATTAACCGCGACAAACTAGGACGGGATAGCCTGGTTGGTAGGGCGTTGGATTCGCCTCCCTTGGGTTTTGATCCCCGCCGGCCGAAGACTCTCAATGTAAATGGAGACTAGTGCACGTATAAATATGTGGTAACCAAAAGTCCTCCAAGGCGAGAGAATACCACTGGGGATACTGTAACATAGGCGACTGTTCTCTGACTCAGTCTAAATAACAATCTGTGAATGAAATGTATGAATGAAGTCCGCCCCGTGAAAAGGGCTTTGACGTATGAGTAGCTAAGATGTACTCTTTGACCCAGATGGTGCTACAAGATAAGCTAAAACTCGGCTTCAATTGCTGAATTCTTCAGCGAGTTTGTCTATGACAAGGGTCCTAAGCAACAACACAACTGCCACAAACTACTGGAACGCTGTTTCTTGGCTTTGTCAGATATAGAAAGCATCCTTTCATATTCTCACATCTTCAACATATTGACCGTACTTCGTGGATATAAAGTCAGGTATTCTAAGACGCTTTGAGTTTCCTATAAAGACAACAAAGAAGGTTTAAGCACGATTAGAATGTGTAAAGATAATGTTTTGAAAAAGAAGCCAACTGGAAATGCATGTTTATAGCCATTACCACAAACGTTTACAAAATCCCATTGCGCTGTTTTCCCGACTTATTTATAGTATTTATTCTAAGCATAGTTTTTGGAGCTCAAAATTGAACCAAATTCAAGCGGATTGCATTTAGTTCAATTTTACATTTCCAATAATAGCATGTAATAACAGACTTCAGAATTTTTTAAATAATAGGCGACTTCTAATTTATAAATTCTTTTAAATTTAAAGTGTCTTGTCTCTAAATTTAATAAAATTCTTTGGTTTGTACAAACAATATTCTCTTTATTACTTTGCCCGTTTGCAAAGAGAAAGGAAACAAACAAGGTAATCGATCTCGAGATTTTGATGAATCCTAAAATACATTTTGGAATTCGTCTGTCCGTAGCTCTGTCTGTCTGTAAACATGATAAATTAAAAAACTTTACTTTAAGCTAGACAAATAAAATGTATTATGTGATCATTGTGCCAAATCTGTAGATATTTATTAAAATTGAATTAAAAACATCAATAAAAAATTATGTCTGTTTGTCTGAGTATTAATGAAATCAACCAGGAAACGTTGAAAAAACCCCAGAGTCAGTAGTCTTTCTAATATTTTCTCGCATAATCTCTAATAAAGAAAAGGCATACAATATTTAAAAAAAATATTAATATTTAGCATAAATTTAGCATATTTACTGAATCGTTCATGTGACACTTAGCAAATGTTTTTTGCAAAATCTCAGTATCGGTTAAAAGCATCCAAAAATCGAATTTGAGTTTTAGAGGCGGTTTTTTTTTTATTTCATTAGATTGGAACAAATCTTTGACACAAAACTACACATAAAGTCGAAAATCTCATGCCAAATGTGATTTATATATTTAAGTCATTGCGTTTTTGAGTTATTGCGTGTACATGTTTCGAAAAGTACAGACAGACAAACTGTCAACCTCTTCTTGGACTTGGCTCAAAATTTCGCGGTTGCTATATTAAAGAAGTTAAATTCAAGTATCTAATTATACCTATTTAGCTCTCTTCTTTTAGTATTTCTCATGATTACTTGTGTTGGATCAACCGACATACTTCTTCTGAAAGGATTTTGTTCAAAATGTGATGGAAATCCATAAATTTAGTTTTAAGCCAGTATACCAAATTTCATTCGTCTAGTTCAACTCGTTTATAATTATCTTTGTCACAGAAAGACAAATAGATGCACATTTTCCAAAAAAAGCGTTTTTTGGACTTAAGGAGGTTTGAAACGTGTCCATTGTGAAAATCGAATTTTTAGACGAACTAATGCTTCGCTTTAGACGAACTAATGACGATGCTTTCTTTAAGCTTCGCATACGAAAAAGTAAAAAAACTCGATATATAATTTGGTGTGTATTTTCAACATCTCAATGTCCCTCCACGATTTAACGATCTGTTGATGTGTGTGTTCATACTTATGTTAAAAGAGATAATTCATAAATGTAACAAATAAAAAAAATTATCCTCAATGTTGTTACTAAAGTTGTAGTTTTGTTATGAACTAATGAGCCTTTTGTGATTCAGATGATAATTAGGAAAATTGAAATGAATTTTGGAAACTTTTGTTCAAATGATTGAAAAATATGTGGAAATCTGAAAATGAAAATATGAGCGCTTGTGTCCAAAGTCCGAAGTTTTTAAAATTATGCTAGTTGTAGTATTTTTATTATAGAGTTAGGGGACAGTTAGTTAAGACCTTATAAATATTCTTATTCAGTTAGACCTCCTCCGCTGGTTATTAAAGATTTTTTTTTTTTTTGCTTTTATTAATGTAGCCTCTAAATTGCAAACATTTCGAAAATAAAGAGTTTGGAAATTTTTATAATGCTTTTATTGTTTTTTTCAAATAGTTTGTTGCACAGAATTTGAATATTTCAGCAAACACAATGTTTTAAATTGCAACAAAAATAATATTCCATATCGTTATATATTAATGAGAAATCTTGATTTTTTTCATAAATCAAAGGAAGTCAAAAGTATTTTTGAAATACTATTTTTGTGCGAATTTGTCTTTCTTTCATCGCTTTATGATTCTGTTCTTATTGCTATATTAATAATAAAACTTGCATTTTAATTACTATGATAAAGCCGTTATATGCATATTCTTCCCTTCTCGGAATTGAAAGGGACACAATAACGGGATATTTTCTGCATCTTATAAACCTTTATGTTAATTATTTACTATACATTATAAAAAATACTCAAACTATAAAATTCGAAGCAAGAAAAGTTTCAAAGAAGCAAATCTTTCTCATTCATTTGAATGCAGATATTTTTGAATTTTTAACTGATTAAACTGTAAAGATATTAATGAAGTAGAGGCAATAAATTTTCTAAAACTAATTAGCTGAACAGTTTATTAGGAATTTATTTCAAAAATTCTTTTCTTACTTTTATGAACCATAAAACTGCTGACAATATGTTTTGAAAACTAATTTCTACTAAAATTATAGGGTCTTAAAAGTTTCAAAAGTTGCATTCTTTAAAGAATTAATTAGTTGTATAATTACCGATGTTTAAATTCTATGTTTACAATGAGTTTGCCGATAATGTGTGCCATCATTAGAAAAGGTGAAACAAAATATACTTCATTTCTTAATTTGAGCTTGGTAGGCATTCTTAATGCACTTTAATTAGAAAATTGTTTCTAATTATACAAATATTTAAGTTATAATAGTTCATTAATTTGTTTTTAATGTTTAATAATTATTTTCTCTTTTTCTTTCAGGTAAGTTCATTAAACATTTATTAACTCTTCAACAAACACGAATTTGCTGATATTATATATTTCTTAAAGAGTCCATCAAGAATGAAACTTATTAGAAGGTAAGAGAAAGTTTTCAAAAACTTATCACTGTAGGTTTGAGGACAAGTCATGCATTTCAGTTATTTCGGGGAAATGTGTATTTCTAATAAGAACA
>JAPMOR010072383.1:129586-146562 GCA_026543865.1 Argiope aurantia
ATTTCTAATAAGAACAATAATTCAATTTTGATTTCCAAGCATGCATTGCTAAAAAATTCCTATTGGGAAACATTTTAAAGGAGAAAATATCACACCAATCCTCCCTTTTTTTTAATCTTGCCAATGTAACAAACATTAATAATAAAAACCTACAAGAATAATACAATCAAATACAGGTAAAGTTATCAAAAAGAAGAAATTAGAGAAATGTCTCAAAATTCCCATCCGAATATACTTGAGTAACTTTCAAATAATATGTAAATCTTCAATCTATATTTATATTTTCATTCATTTCGTTTTATTCAAACATACTTTATATTGAGATGTAAATTTCTTTTATTTCAAAGAATTTTAGATGACCTTAAATACAACTCAAGTATGTGATTTGAAATATAACTACTCGCTTACAGTTTACATATCAGCAGTTGCAGTTTTTTTTTTATTGTAAAAGAAACTTTTTTTTATTTATATTTGCTATGAAATAGAAGCTATAATTAATAGTTTTATTTACTGACAAAAAAGATTTTATAATTTTTAAGTAAATAAATATTCCAAAACAAGTCGATAATAAGAAAAATAATCTGATTTACTTGTAAAGTAATAAAATCCTTTAGCGCAAGAAATGCTTCCCATCATCCCATCATCATTAGTGTAGCTGTGGTTGCAATTAAATTTGCATTATTTGCTACAATATTCATATTGTTGAGATGGAAGTTATTGATCATATTATTCTATTGACCACTTTTGAAAATTCCTAATTTTCCAGCATTGAAAGGGAGAAATTTAATTATCAAAAATGATTCGATTCCCGTTTATCAAGTATAGTCAAAACATCTATTCTAACTTTTAGGTTTACAGGGACAATATTGAAGCATTGCAAAAGTATTTAATTCAAAATTAGGGATATTTAGCAAGCATTTTGGAAACAAATAAAGACATTTAGAAGTAAGACAATGTTTAATTTTTACGAAAATACAATACAGAAATAAAATATCGTTTGAGAAAGTTCAGAGGTCAGATGAGAAATTTTCTAAAAGAAAATTTTGTCATTTAATTCCGAATATTTCACTATATATTTGAAATTTAAGAAATTATATATTATATTTCTGCAATTTTTAGAACCAGATTCTTTATTGTCTTTGCACATTTCTAAAGAGGCAAGAAAGTTGTTCCATTTCAAAACACGAATATAATTAAGAACGTCATTAATATTAGAATGTTGTGTTATTTTTTATGAAATGAAGAGTTAAAGTATAATGTCATCTAATAATTAAGGCTGTAGACCTAAAATCAATTAAATGTGCATGACAATTCTTTGAAATACTTATATTTATCTTGAATTATTTCGTATTTGTAAAGATGCAACTTCAAAATCAAATTTTCATTTACTTCTTAGAATGAAGAATTTTGTATATTTCTAATAACAAATTCAATATTTTCAGAACTTATCTATCGGTTATTCGACTATTTTAATTAAATCTGTATTCGTACAAATGACACCCAATACTATTTTTGTGGGAACTTGATTTTAAATTCCATATTATTTACAATAATCCAGGATAAAATAAAGACTTTATGTAACAGAAATAAAGATATTATCTTATTTGGCAGGCTAATAAAAATATATTTTTAGAATTCCTTCTTATTTAATTTTCTCCTTTAGTCATTATTTTAATTGAATGAAATTTACCAAATTATTATCGTATTAAATCCATTTGAATTAATTTTTATTGTATGCTGAAATTATTAAGGTAATTGAACCTTCTACACATGCTTTCAAAATGAACTATAAAAAATTCCATACCAGTGAAAAATTTAACAAGAAAACAATTCAACTGTTAAAAAAAACAATCTTTGATTTATTAAATTTTCTTAACCAGAAAACAACATTTTCTTCTAAAGTCAAATAAAAATAAAACAAAAAAGCATGCATAAGCTCTTTATACAATATATTATTTTTTCACGAAATCACCAAAAGAAACACTTTGCCTTTTGGAATATTATTGAGTTACTGTTAAAATTTATTTTGCGTTGCTCTCGCGTTTGCATCAATGGTTCGATCAGAAACAAAAACTACTACAGCCGCCACCAGCAAATCCAGAAACAAGCTTTCGGTGGCAGAATAACTTCGACATATGCGTGGACCTTAATAAAAGCACTTTCTCCGACCAAACCCAAGGCCAATAATCTCGTTTGCAAGGAAGAGCTTGTAGCTTAATGAAATTACTGGAAGACATCCAATTAGACCATTCGCTTCCCAGATTAACTGACACAAAACGAACCTCTCTTTTGTTTGCTCGACTGTCCTTTTGAAAACAGATAGTCCGCGGAAAATTTATATCGGGAAATTCAACTTTCTCTCCCATTTTGTTCAAACTCATTTACGTCAGCAGGAGTTCTGGGCAAAGTAAGAAATGTGCCCGTGCTTACGTCGTAGATTAAAGACAAAGGAAAAGCTTCCAACGGAGAAAGCTTTCTGTCCTTCATGAATATGCTCACATTTTATTCCTTTCGCACACATTTCATTCCTAAAAGTGGATTTCTGAAATTGGAAACCTCGGATTTAAATAAATTAAAAAATATCAGCTATCCCTGACATAAAATTCCTATAAAGTTGTGTCCTAAAATCGAGGATAAAGTATTCTTTTACTCACTATATAAAAAAACTGATTAATAAGATTAATAAGAAGTGATTTCGGCAGAATTTGTAAATGCAGGGTTATGGTTTTTATAATGCCAAAAAATGTTTAATTTAAAATGCAGTATTTGAATATTCACCTGTCATATATTCTTTTTTTTATTGTTTTATTTTAATCTCAATGAAAATAAAAATGTATACTTTTTTAAAAAAACGTCAATGGTCGCGATGGCCTGGTGGTAAAGTCTCGGCTTTGGAACCGGAAGGCTTCAGGTTCGAGATCCGATTCCACCAAAGAACCGTCGTGTAAGATTGTCTAGTGCACATTAAATGCCGAAGGTCCTCCCACTGTTGTGTGAGGAAGTTTGGAAAGGGGGATACCCGCTCAGATATGGTCCTCGTCATCTGATAGCCGCTCAAAATTACAAGGTCAATCCCAAAATTGCCCAAGTATTGCTTTAAAACCGGACATTAACATAACTGAAAACTGAAACTAAATTTAAGAGATGATATCTTGGAAAATTACTATTAACTTTGAGGATTCAATATTTGCCATTAAATTATCAATTAGTTAGTTTGGGAAATTTAATCTTTGTCACTTTCTATTCAGGTTGTCTTCCGGTATGATGTCATGGATGACTGTGATTTAAAGCTTTATTCTGAATTAAGTTAATTTTTCAAAAAGAGAAGCTAAAACCCAATGGAAACATTGGATGCTTTCTTCATAAAACTTATCTCGTATATCAGATTTTGCAAAAAAGTGTGAAAGAAGAAATTATTATAATTCATACTGATTAACTCATGATATTCGTTTTGATTTTAAAAAATGTAAGAGTTTAATAACAGCAAACTCCACAAGATCCAGCAACTTTAGTCATTGGTTTAAAAAACTCTGAAAGATTATTGAAGAAAAATGGGTAATACAGGAGTATAAGTTTAAAAATAATTTGTAAGATTTTATTTTCTTTTTAGATGCATTCATTTTAACAATTTAGATATCAAATTAAATCAGTTTAGAATAAAACTGAATTCAATTTTAGCATAAGATATTGTTTGGCGAAGCTTGGATAGGCAGATAACGCATCAAAAGCTTTTTTGTAAGAATACAGGAGCATTCTTTTTTTTCAATATCAGGAAAACTTTTCTACTGAAACATTTTTTAATAATATATATTTTCACAGTTATAGTTTCAGCAATACATTTCATCTTCTGAAGAAAATAAACTTGCTTTTTGCTCAGAAACAATTCTGAATTATTATTCTTTGTCTATCTTTTTTATCAGTCCTTTAATTATTTCATTTCTTTCATTTAGTTATTTTTGTTGGTCAATTTTTTTTTTAAATTTTATCCTGCAATGTACGATCTTTTTACTCACAGAGGTTGTAAAAACAAAGTTGTAAACAAAAAAAATATTCTTTTAACTTTCCGTAAAAGATATATATGTATTGTTGCTCGGTTTTTATTTTATTTTATTTCTAGTTTTAATGTGCAATATACGATATTTTTACTTATAGCACTTAAAAACTATTCTGTTTAAGACTTTATATTCTGGGAAAAAATTTATTCATGTAATTTTTCATCAATCTTATATATTTTTGATGGATTAAAAATTTAAATTATTTCACTAGCTTAATGATGCTATATACAATCTTCTTATTTATAGTTTTAAAAACTGCATATCTGAAAGAAGAAAAAGAGGTGTATCTTATAACTTTCCATCAGAACCATTTTTCACGAGTAGTTTTCATTTTATATTACTACATTTCCTTTAGTGATAGGATGACTTAAAATTATTTCCTTCGGGTCATTTAAAATTCAGAAATCCACGCCTGCTTCTTATACCTAAAGCAATATAGTATCATACTCAATTGGCTCAATGGCGAGAATACGAAATGAAAGGGTGATGAGAACAAATGTACATTTCGAGTGGCATTCTAGAACCAGGAGTGTGGTGGTTATTTATTCAAAGAAAATATGCAGAACCAAATAAACTTAGATACACAGCTGCAAATGTTAAGGGCCATTGCAGTTTATTTTAATATTCAACTAAAGAAACTAAACTTACAGATGAAACTTCCTTTCTGAAATGTATTTCAAAAGTCACAACCGGATTTTTTATTTCATAAATCACTCATGCAAACATAGTTGATGACAGAGTTAAAAAAATGCACTTACAGTAAATTTTTTTAAAAAGTTATTTTACTGTAAAACATATTCTTGATTTTCGAGCTGAAAGTAAAAATGAAAGAATGAAATAAAAATAACATCTCATGATTCACAAGTACATCGTGACAAACAAAAATTAAATCATAAGGAGGTAACGATTTTATAAAAAGGAGCGTTAGAATTCCATGACATATGTTTCAATGAAATTTAGTATTTGCTCCGAAAAAATAATGGTCTGATTGGATTACTATTAACCATTCTTAAAAGAACAAATAAATAAATATTTATTTATTTTCGATAAAAATAGAATAGCATTGTAATGCATTCTGTCTTTTACACAATGCTCATTCGTAATTATATCATTATAATAGCTACCTCTTAATATAACTACAAAGGTTTATTAATAATTTTATTTATACCATTATTTAATTTCTACATTTCTTAAAGAATAAAAAAAAATCAATATGCAAATTTCTATAAAATATTCATGTTTTTTATTTAAAATCAGTTGCATTCTTTACTTTTATTTTGTAGAGATCAATATTTCAACTTATGTTAAAAAGTATAAAGATCGTGTATTAGAGAAGTTTTGTGAATTGTTGAAATATTAATGTGTCATCAGTTAAGGTAAAATTATAGTGAAATTACTAAATTATTTTATAAGATTCGGTTTACAATGTTCATATCGTAAGGAAAAAATTTTTTAGCTTAAACTATTTATTCTGTTTTAGTTTAATATATTAAGTTACTGAGAAAACTCGATAACTGTAATGAGTTCATCATTCATGTAATTCATTGGTTAAACGATTTTCTTTCTTTAAAATAAGAAGCCAGGTACAAAATAAAATTATTTCTACCTAATTAGTATGTACTTTAGTATGTTTGATATTGCTAACCCTATAATTCTTAAGACCATTCCAGTTCGGGAATCTCAAAATACTGGAACGCTCGAGTTTCTCTTTTAAAGAAAAGCCTACCTCTTCCGTCGAAATTCGCAATGACAACCTGCATTCTTAAGGATTAGATTGCACACAGGATATAACCCCCTCTTAGCTGATAGCTATTAAGTAAATATATGTATGCTCCGACACTTTTCAGTTTTCTCAGAAAAATTCCCTTTCCCCTAATTATTTAAGAGGAGCTCTTCTTGCAAACAACATACGCACTCCTGATATTCCATAAATCATACTTAACGAATGAGAGAAGAAAATTCCACAATTATATCCAGGAATCCTAAGCGCTTACCGTAATTTCATTCAAAGTATATCGGGGGCCTATCAGTATTGAAAGAATTAAACTGTAAATTTTTGTTTCTCCAATTTTCCTTCATTCCTCTTTATTGTCACTTGGTCGTGCCGAAAGTGAAAATGATATAAACATTAAATACTCTTGATAAAATTGTCTACCTCGAATAAAATAATTCTAAGATTTATCTGAATCCTGCCAACAGAAACAAAAAAGGAAGGAAAAAACTGTTGTAGAAAAAGTAGCAATTGTAATTTGCAAAAATACGTTTTAGTTATTGTAAAATCTTTCGAACGACAATTCGATGACATTTATCAAAAAATTCTTAAAATGGACACATCTTATAAAAGGATGACTATAAATGAAGGAAATAAAAAAAACTAACAATTATTAAATCAAATACAAGATTTTTTTTTTTTTTGAAAATCTTCGAAAAGAAATTAAACTGTCTTTTTTTTTTTTGAATTAATCATTCTGACTTAGCTCGAGCTCGTAGAATACAAAATTTATTTCCATCAAATACATTTCATTGAAAGGGAGGTTTCTGCTTAGTGTGTGAAAGAATTTCCAATGAAAATCGTGGAAACTATTATTTGGAATTACATCGCAGTGTTTTGCTAGAAAATAAATGATATAAACTTGTAATAATAGAAAATAGTTCATCAGATTTGACTTTTACGAGTAAACTTGCTAATAACAGATTTAATTTTAGTTATGATAGAAATGTTGAAGAACCAAATCGATCAAATTTATTTATTGAGTTATAAAATTTGAGAACGAATGTATTGATTAAATAATTATATTTTATATTTTGGTCATAAACACCAACATATATATATATATATTGGTATATATGGCAAAATCAAAAAATAATTATTTAAACAAACACTTGAAAATTTTTTTGAAAATCTCAAAAGCTTAATTTTTACACATTGAATCTAATTAATAACCATTGCAACATTGTTTAAATCATAAGATACAAAATTTATTCCCATTAAATAAACTTCCTTACAAGGGAGATTTCCCCTATGCTTAAAGCCTTAATGATTAATTACTTCACAATTATACTCATTAATCAGAATTCTTTCATTTTAGATTTGATAAGTTAAGAAACTAAGTTTGTGATTAACAGGTCTAGAGTCTATTTACATAAGGCTGTTCACTTTGGAAGTGAAACTAACGTAAGCTGAACAAAGCAGGCAAGTGAATTAATGCAGAGATTACTTAAAATTATTGGACTTCTTACATCAAAGAATCGGCTGCAGGCATTTATGAGATGTCAAAACTCGCTCTATTTAATGAGAAATCAACATTCAAATGAATTTTTCAAACTTTTAAAATATTTCTAATTACCTAGAGAAAATAGAAATTTATGACTAAAATTTTCAATTATTCTAGGTGACAAATTTTCAATTATGTGTTCATTTCATCATGTTTGAAAAACTGAAATAATGCAAACTTGCTTATAATAAAATGCAGAAGATTAAATCGTATTGAAATAGGCGTATATATATTACTAAATTATTTTATAAAAATAAAACATGCTGACTATATTATTTTTAATTTTTAGTAATACTATTTATCCAGCTATCATATTAGTTAGATATAGATATTTGAAATTTGCAGTATATGTTTAAGAAACTGCTAACTGTTACAACTGAAAAAAACTGTTAGTAGTATAATTTTATTAAAAATATGAATTAAAATTATATTTTTCCTTAACTTGACATCAATAAATCAAATAAATTAATCTGCGTTTAAATTTAAACCATTTCATTATTACTTTCCACCGTTTCTTTCTTTCATCTTAGGAAAAGTTATTTATTTATTTTTTTGCATTATTCGTAATGAAAATTTTTAAGTTTTAGTTCTTCCCTTTTGAGTTGCAATATTTAAACAGACTGCTTCGTTTATTGATAAACTGCATATAAAATGTATTATTATATCTAACTTGAAAAAATATCATACAATACATTTCGAAATACATATAACAACAGATAATTAAGTTGGTATGGATTGATGTCCGAATGATATCATTAATAGATTAGTAAGCAATTAAATATGATCAATGATAATAACAATTGAATGAAAGAAAATTTACTCTATTCTATTTTGGCCTTTGAAGCAAAATTTTACTAATCTTTCTTTTCACGGATAATATATCGAATTTAATTAACAAGCATTGTTATTTATTAAATAATAGATGAATTACTGATATTTTCAAGACAAAATCCTTTTAAAAATGAAGTGCTTTCTCAGATATTTGATACTTAATGTTTCTTTTTAATTGCATAGTTAAATATAAATAGTAAGTAATATGAATAATTAACTATAACAGGATATCTTGTATTTTAGGCAAGAATCAGAATCGTATACTCACTATGAGTTACAAGAAAATTATAGAAGGCATGTAGTTCTGAACAGGGTTATTCTGAAATTTACTTTAAGGTGAAAAAACATTAAAATTTCTTAACCATAGCAATTTAGTGAAACTTCTTTTTGTTCGTTACTAGTAAACTCATGCAAAAATTTCCTACAGAACTTATTTGATTATATGGTGTCGTTTTTATTTAAAATTCGTTTCCTAATATCATCTAAAATTTCGTGGAAGCATAAGAATTAGAATATGGGAGCATTCTCTGTGCAGAATTCTTTGCCATTTACCGTTGCAATGTCTGTCGAGTGACAGCAACTTGGAAGTGTGAGGTTAGGAATTTGAAATATATCAAACAACGTGCCTACGGCGTATTTAGTAAGCCATTCGTTTCTTGATAGCGTGAAAGTTGTAGAGGGTGATATCTGCAAATATTCATCACTAGGTTTGCTAAGTTTACATTAACAATGTTAGTAACGAGAAAAAATGGGCATAGATTTTCCAGGAAAATTGAGAAGCTACAATTGTTTAGGGTATAAGAGCACAAGTCCCAAATATGACAATGATGCGCTAAACATATGGTGAATATAGGAATCACAACATAATATTATGGTAAAATATTTTAAATAATTTTGTAGTTAATAAGTAGTTAAAAACAAGTAATTCACATTAAAATCAATCACATTTGATATATAAGGTCATTCAACTGCAAAAAAAAACACAGTTGATATTAGGATGAGGACATTCTACCATTTAATCGTTTAGAGGTAAAACTGTAAGATTAAAAAAGAATTGACATTTAAAATTTAAAAAATGGACATTCAATTAAATTATGAACAAATAAATAACGTATTTGGTACACAATATATCGGATGCAGTTTAAAAAAAGTAATTGCTCATGGAAAAAAGTATGTACCTAATACAGATGCACGTACGTCGAGATGACTTTCTTTCGCCGAACTGGAACATTAAGCCTTCTGTAAATATCTTATTAGATCTCTTAGTTCAAGCGTATTCAATCATATTCCATAGAGGTCAGACCTTGCGTCTTGTGATTACTATTTTTTTCTGAATGCATTTCAGACTTTTAGATACTGATGAAAAGGGAAAACGATTATAAGTTATTAGTTGTCACACAAGATAGGAATCTGTAAGAAATGTCTTCTAAATCTCATTGTTTGTTATGATAAATATATAAACTAATAAGAAAATAGAGAATTATATGTAACACTAGAAAATAAATGCTTTTTTGTATTCTTTCCACCGCAATTTTAATTTCACAGCAGGAAATTTGCCAGTTTGTTTTTAGTTCCACAACAATCCTTGTATGGTTAGTTGTGGAATTTTGATATATAAGTTATGTTGGCTGAAGTGCAGTTACGTTTCAATGCACACCAATGATGCTATAATATATGTGATGCTTTAAATTCTTTTAAAATGTTCAGCAAATGATTTTTGAATTTAAACATTGTAAGTTACGTTAAATTCGAGGAAAAATCTTATTCATTTGCATACTCACTTTGTGATAGTTTAGTATAAGGGATGTTGTAAATAAAAATAACATATAGGACTAAGTTAGATGTTTTTAGTATTCCATTTCCTTATTTAAATGACTGAGAAAAAAAAGAATCTTGCTTATTCTAACTATCTGAAATATTTTAACAACCTATATTATATAAAAAGCGGAAACTTTATACAGCATCAACTATTGCAAACTGCCGTATGCAATTTGAAACTGTTTTGCTATTTAATATTATGATTATTAGTACATGACAATGGTTGTATAATGACAGTTTGAAATTTTTATAACATAAGCTAACTTACAATATTTTTTTCTGTCCTTGCTAAGGACTCTCAGTGAAATATTAAATAATTCACAAAGCTAACTTACTATTATTTTACTAATGAATGGAACCAGACAATAAAATCTTAAATAAAATCAAAACTTTGTGGAGTTTTTGACACAGCTAATGATGACAAATGAAAAGAAAAGCTTTAACATTTGAAATAACTGGTATGCCCTTTCTTTAATTATTTTCCCATTACTAATAAACTCTACTAACAAGTCGGAACACACAATGAAATCAAAGTAAGCAGCTGCAAGGGACTTTTATTTAAATGCGTAAAGAAAATATCATCTTGTTAGAAAACACATCTGGAAAATACGACTCGAAATGGGAAAACAGTTGTTCTTGAAGGAAAACACTGCGCTAATGAAATGGAAAATAATCCAGAATAATGCGTAAGAAAAAGAAACAAGATGAAATGCTGTAATCGAAGGGATGGTAGAAAAAATGTCTCATGGATGACAAGCCCTTATGGTTTTTTTTCCTTCTGACTCCTCTTTTGTCTGCCTCCTTTCTTGCTGTTTTTTCAGGTTTTTGCTACTATCAGTAGTTTTTCCCCCTCCTTTTGTATATTGATGTTTGTAAACATGGAACTTAACAAGGCATAAGCTGTTTGAAAAGCAAAGTGTGACGGGGGTTGTTACCTTGCCACTTATTCTGTCATTTTTGACAAATCACGCCATTTTAAGAGAGTAACCAATAATAAAAAAAAATGTAAACAAAGCCTGTAGAAGCTTGAAATTATTAAAAGCGTGTTTTATGCCCCAATGCTTTTGTGTTCAAAATGCATTTCTGTATAAATGTTTCAATCTGTGTGAATTTTCCGAAGTGATTTCATTTGATAAATAAATCCCGTTAATTATTGAATTTAAATCAAATAAAATTTAAATCCAGTTTTAAATTAGAACGATGATTGTTTTGGAATTAATACCGTAATTCTGAAGTTTTATAGAAGAACTGCACAAGTAGCAAACGTCTCTGTAGATTCTCGCACCACACTAACATGAAATGAAATAAACCAAAAGCTGAAAAAAAAACAATTTTCTTAAATTTCATTTTTCTAATAATAAAGATTTTTTCAAATTTAAAACTATAATATATTGAAATTCAAGATGTATTGAATAAATTTTCTTTAATTATTAAAATCAAAGAAAATTATTTTTGATAATTATTTAAAGCTTTTTTAAAAATAATTCTTCAAAAATAAGAATAAATTAAAAATTAATTGGCTAACGCTTAAGCACGAATTTATTTTTAATTTTCCTGGGCATTTGCAACAAGACAAATTAATGTTTTAAAGTTATATCCTTAATTCTTATTATTGAATATCTATATCAATAATTTATACTAATTATCGAATGATTGGCATAGATAAAACCAAACAGAAAAATAATGAATTTATAAAAAAATACTGTTAAATTTTAAGATTTTTAAAAATATAATTCGTAAGAAATATATATATATAATACAGGGTGAGAAAAAAGTCCGTAAAATCTTTAAGATTTTATAAAACCCGAAAAAATAACCAAAATAAAAGCAAGTTTGCGAGTTTAGCGTTGATAGGTCACAGGATTTTTTTAAACTAAGGAGAAAAAGAATTCAAAAACAGCCGATATTTGGCGCTTTTATGAATGACTTAGTTGAAAATATGTAAATGAGATAGGCAATTATAAATAAGCTCTTGATCCATAATCAGTTCTCCGTTGCGTACCATGTAAATGAAAAAGGAATCAGCGACTGTTGCTCTGCGTAAATTCTGCTTTTAGAAAAGTGTGTAGACTGGTGTGGCAGACCTCAAAATGCTTCAGAAGAAACTGGATATCTGGAGAATCGTGTAAGGTCCGGATAACAAAGTCTAAGGAAGACGAAATGGATACATTAGCATCAGAGCATTAGCAGGGAATAGCAGTACAGAGAAGCTAGTTGACGCATAAGCTTGCCACCATCCTCGATACGTAACATTCTTCATGGAATCATGATGGTTAACATTAACAGACGTTGCGAGTTACCATGGCCTCTCCGGCCTCCAGATCTGACACTAACAGACTTTTGACTAAGTTGAAATTTAAAATCCCGAATGTATCGATCTCGATATTGAAAGTTTATGATCTGTCGGAATTGAAAGTTGCAATCCGCCGGGAGCTGTCCTATGTACAGCCGGACAGGCTGCACTCTGCCGTTGCTGGATTTGTGCAATGTATTATCACCTGTGGTGTTGAACATGTGGAACACATATTGCTATAATAAATTATTTTATAGCAGTATTTTTGTTATTTACAGGTCCTCTCCTTCACTTATGTACGAAAATCCCTCTATCGGCTGCTTTCTTAACTATTTTTTTATCCTAAAAAAATGTCGTGATTTATCGATTCTAAACCTGCAAACCGTTTTTTATTTAGAATTTTCAAAGGTTTTACAAATTTTTAAAGTTGTTATGGACTTTTTGCTAACCCTATATATATATATATATGTACACACACTGTCATAGTTTTGCATATATATATATATATATATATATATATATATATATATATATATATATACAAAACTATGACAGAGTATTTCTCCAATTTCTAAAGAATAAACGAGACTCAACTCATAATTTGCCTGAGACCAAAATTTTATCTTATTTGGTTAATATTCCCAGAAGACAGAATTTTATAATCCTTGTTCCCGTAAACATCTGAGAAGATTAGTTTGATTAAATGGACAGCTTTTATAAAATGCAATCACAGGCACTTAACTATGTTTAATAAAGCATCTGAGAGCGTTGTTTATCGCTATTTGGACTACAATGTATTCAAACAAAAATTCGGTGCAATGGAATAAACCTATTTTGGAGGGTTTAATCTCATAAACTTACTTAAAATATTTATAATTGGTACAAATAAACATTGCATTGGAAAGATTTATTCGCTTTAGTTCTGAGAAATTTCTCAGATTGTAATTATTGACATTTTGTATGAAAATTAACTTATAGCCTCTGGAATAATTCACAATTCACTTGTTCGCTTTCATCTTTCTTTGAAAACAACATTTTTAAAAATTGGATTTTGAGTTTAAAATTTCATTTAACCAGCATAGCACCGCTATGCATTATCTTATTAAAGTTTTAAGGAAATAGTGAAAGAGTTTCAATTTTCTGAGATTCAGTAAGTGAATTTATACTTCTTAAAGTAAAGTCCAATGTATGTGTATGCATTTCAAATATTCTTTTTAATATAATAAGCAGCGTATTTATACTATATCAGTTAATACGTTCAGCTTACTCAGTTATAATGTCTGCTAGGGAAGGCGCTAAAATATTTTCAAACTTTAAACGAAATGCTTCTAATTTTTAAAAGAAAACTAAATAAGTAAAATTCAATTTCATTTTACCGTTTGATGCAATGTAACTCGAGTCGCCATTTGCATAAGATGATAAATTTCTCAAAATAAAAGTTATATTTTCTTAACATTTTCCTAAAACATTTTGAGGTATTAAGAACCTTCAAACATAAAATGAAATTTATGTTTCCAAATCGAGCTTGTACCTGAGAAGATTAAACTGGCGAAGTATTACATCATGCCGTCCCCCTAAATGAAAACGAGACCACCATCCTACCACAAGCCAAAAGAAGTGAATACGAAACTCTCTCGCATATTTTGTAGCAAATGTGTATTTTTAACAAATGCTATTGGCGAACAATAGTTAAAAAAAGAGCCAATTAGAGCGCGATATTTGGCATTCATCCCTAGTATTTAATTAATACGCATAGGCGCCCTAAATCTACTGAATGTAGATTTAGGGCACCTATTTATTTGGCCAATTAAAATAAAAATTCATTACCTAACTAAAATTGCAGTAAAAAAAATCGTATATCATACTTCGTATATTTATTTAAGTCATGTTATCTCATTTGCTTGCTTGTTAAAGTACAGATCGACAGACAGTCAATTCCTTAACGGATTTTGTCCCAAATTTGGTACATATAAATTATTTTATTTTGTTTTATTTTACTTGATATTATTTTTCTCCCCTTTTTTACTTTCGATTTATGGGAAAGTTATATATATATATATATATATATATATATATATAATAGAGATTTTGTGCATTTCAATATTGTTTTTGATAATGCGTTTTCGTTTTCAAGTATATAGGATTAAAAATTTTAATATTTTTAATTATTTTATTATTTGTACTTTAAAACACCTGATCAGTTTCAAAGCATTCACGGGTGTATGTTTTGATTTTTTTTAACTTTGAAATGTATTTTTAGATGATGGTCGTTATGTGCTTTAACTGTTTTAGTTTTTTTTGTGATAATGTTAAGGACATACGAATGCCATTATGATTGCAGGTGGTGATATTTGGTTTTCATGATAGTGACAAGTATCACCATCGTACCGAAATGGTTATATTGAGCAAACGTGTCGTAATCGGTAACAGAAAATGCAATTTTCAATATTAGCTAAAAGGTTGTTTAGTTTCAATGTAAAAAATGACGCTGGACGATGCCGAAACCGATAAAAAAATTATAATTTGTCGTAGGATCAATTTCATAAAGGGAAAGAAATTTGCGAGCGTTGTCGTTTTGTTCAAATTAAAATAATGCTATGATATGGAGATGGAATCTAAATTTTTTGTGGGCGAATACTCATGTTCTAAAGTGCTCATTAAAAAACTTTTTTTATCAAAATAATTAATACTTTTTTTATCAAAATAATTTTTTAATTAGCCAACCTCATTTGCAGAAGCCTCTCCAGTTACCCCAGAGACTATGAGGTAATTGACGACATGTTGTGATTTCTGATTATTAACGAATTAATTCATTGAGTATGCATTTTAAATAAGAAACTCTTGTTTATTGACTTAGAACGCATTTTATTTCCCCTCCCAATCACTCAAAGTAGGCTTTGCACAGGTTTTCCGAATAAACCGTATGTCTTTGAAGGAACTGCATATATTTATAATTATTTAACAGCACAGATTAGTATAATTTATAGTAAGTCACTTTCTAATTTTGTCTCAAATAACTGTGCAATCATTCGTTATAAAAATGATTTGATATGATACGCGAGTTTCATACAATTCGAAAATGTTTAACCCGTTAGCTGACATGATCTCCACTTGGGGATTTTGAGAATTTTCCAAAAATATATCTAATCTACCAAATACTTTAATTCCGTTACATATATATTAGTGAATACTGTGCGGAGTGGAAAGTGTGTATTCTGTGCTTCATTTCTACAACAAGCGAACAAATTTGAAATTCGTTTGTAAATTTAATGAACATAATTTTCATAGTTGAAGCAATGTATTATTTAGTTTTTATATTATAATGAAATACCAAACATAAATATGTAACTTAGAGGTTATATTAACGCCATGTTACTTACTCCGTATTTTGGTTTTAAATGAGATGATTTTATTGATTACTAGCCGCCTTTGGCGACCAGCCGGTTCGCTAGTATTACCGCTCGCTACAATTTTCAATTAAATATTTTAAGTAACTGGTCTCTTAAAGGATTCTCAAACAAAACATTTTTAATCTTCAAATTTTGATAGTCATACCAAACTTATACTGTTGTTTAGATGGTTTCGTTCAATTTACTATATCTATTTTGCTAATTTGTTGGCATTTCCGGTAAAACTTCAACTTTAATTAAAAATGTAAATGACGAAATTGCAATTAATATTAAGATATTTTTTAATAAAACGAAGCGTTTTTTTATTAATCATCTTTATTGTTATTTATTAATTATTATTATTATTGAATATGAGTATTGCAAACAGAATCGCTTGGTATTTAAGTCTTACGTTAACTACAAAATATTTTTCATAGTTTATGTAATATCTCAAACAATAATTGAACAAAAATTTCTGAGATTCAGTATAAAATTCAGTTTTTAGTTTTGCTTTCAAAAGGATTGAAATGAAATCAATAATAATATTTTGTTCCTGCTTATAAATATATTTCAAAAATTATGAAGTCTAAATTTAATGCAGTAAGGTATCATATTCTGATAAATATTCTGGACACACCAAATTTTAAATAAATGAATGAATGTTTCTATTTTCCACGATCAACTAAGACTTATTTATGAAGTTTTAAATGTTAAAAATTTAGAAAAACTCACCATTTTCATAATCTTAGGCCAATTAATCTTCAAAAACCTGCGCGCTTATTGGCGTATTTTCTTTGAAACGATCGATGAAAAATCTAAAATTATCCTTTTTTTATTGAATATTCAAATCTTCATAAATCAGTCAGTTTAAGTGATTTGAAATTAACTCTTAAAAGTCAGTGATTTAGTTGATTGGAAATTAACTCTATGACCACCATAAAATCTGTGCTTTCTCTTCTGGTGTATGCATTCTCCTTAATATCCGATCGAATAAAACATCACATACAAAAGTACTACATAGAAGAAACACATCAAAAGTAAACATAACATTTCAATAGTTGCCAAAAACAAAAGAGAGAAAAATGCAATTAATAAGCAGACGATATTTAGAAAAGTACAGATATTTAGACTGGAAAATGAAATTATCTGAAATTAAAAACACGCGCAGACGATATTTACAAAAGTAAAAATATTCAAACCTGAAAAGGAAAATATATGAGTTATTCCATGAATAAATGCCATAAGTTTGTTTACATCTTCATTATTTTATGAGTCATTAAATATCAAAATGGATCGGGGACTGAATAAACACCCT
>JAPMOR010072383.1:146662-185086 GCA_026543865.1 Argiope aurantia
GAAAAAATAATATTTCATATTTGTTTCATTTCTTACAGACACTTGCCAAAAATTATAATTTTGCAGATTTCATTTCCAAATAGATTTAATTTATTTTCAGTTAGAGCTTTAATGAATGTGATGGCAACACTTTGAAAAAAGCTATTTTTTTCTCAGGAATGCGAAACGTGCTTAATCCTCATTTTTATTTTTGACGAAAAAAATTATTGAAAAACATAGTTAAAATATTTATTTAAAAATTCATTAAAAATAGAAATTTAATTTTAAGATTAAAACAGTAGTATCATTTAAAAGATAAATTTTTTATCTTTAACTTCATGTAAAAATCTTTTTTGTGCGGTAATATTTTCGGCAGTTATAGCAGAAACACGTCAAAATTTCGCTTAATTTTTAAATAAATAAAATTCTAGTTAAAAATTCGAAAAAATAACCCCCAGGTGCACATTCCCGGCCTCCAAGGTATACACCTGCCAAATTTGGTAGCTGTAGGTTGAATGGTCTGGTCTGTAGAGCGCCAACACCCCCCCACCACACACACATTGAGCTTTATTATAAGTATAGATATAAATTTTATAACGATTTTGCACTTTTTAAGTGCATCGAATATTTTCCAAAAATATAACGGAATATAATTATATCGTTACAATAATTTTTGTGCATTATAAAACTTACCTGACCAAATACTTAAAAAAAATGGATAGCTCATGAGTTAAACTCTGAAACAGACATTAAAATTTGTAATAAATAGCACTTCGATTTAAATATAGATATCAGAAACCAAATTCAAATAGAATATTCAATTCATTATTCACTCATTTTTTTGACATTAATACGGCTTAAAAAGACTTCAAGACTTCATTCATCATCTATTTACGCAAAGGCATCTGGGATTAATGATTTTACTTGCCATTCAGATAACGCAAATTCGTCGTTCACTAATAAAGTAAATTTTAGTTTAGCCAAATAAGTGCTGTTTGAACTCATCACTTCCAATTGGCCCCCATCAGTTTTAATAATTATGTAAATGAATGTATATGGGTCATCATTCTATAACCTTCAAAGTTGTTCGTTAAATTAATTGTATACTGAAAATTCAGCCACTGATAAATAGAAATAAATTACTCTTTCCATCTCTATTGCTTCCATGTTTTCTGGAAAGAATAATTACTTTATTACTTAGATTACTTTATTCTACATTTTTCTCTTTTGCATTATCAGTTTTTGTTTTTGTTTTTTTCTTCCACACTTGTCATCAAATACAATACCATCCGCAATACCAAAAACAAACTTTCGGATATGAAAAGTAACGTCTGTCAGCATATAAATAAGATGGTTAAAAATCCTTTTATGGCACCTGTTAATTTGACAAATAATATAATATGCAGAAGATAGTGTTAATAAGTTCCTAAATTTAATATTATTTTCTATCATATAATAAATTATCCTCAATATATATAAAATGCATGTCATCAGTACGTTAAAAGTTTGTATGCAAGTACCTAACGATGAATATTGTCAGTGGAAATTTTAATTTGTTTCTCAGTAGTGAGCCTAAAAAGGAAAATTCATATTTCGTCGTAACCATTATATGTAATATATGTTATCTTAAAATATAAAAAATATATAACTTAGTCATTTATCATGTACAGAACCGTTGTTGAGAACAACAATGAAATTTCCAAACATGTTTGACTTTTTTTGTATACTTAAAGCTAAATATGCATATGTTAGAAAATAATCCTACAAAAGAACAAGAAAAAAAATTAGTTTTATTTTACCAATCTTACTCAAAGCACATGCTATTCAGTTTGCTAAAATGGCATTGGAGTGAACAGTAATCAGCATTCCTATTTATCCTTCGGTGGATTCGGGGGTGCACACTAAATTTGTCGGGGCTCTATGTCCTTCCACTGGTGTAGTTTTGAAGCTTGGAGACCATCTCGGGTGTCATCCTCGTCATCTGACAGCTATTCAAAATTACATGGTCTGTCCCAAAATAGCCCTAGTGTTGCTTTAAAACGGGGCGTTAGTATAACTAAACCAAAAAAAAACCCCAAACACTTTAGATGGAAGTTAATAAAAATATGAAATTATTTTGTAAAGTGTGATAAAGATTTTTTTATTTTACATGTCTGATGAAATCAACTTTTAAAGATTGATAAATTTTATTTTCATTTTAATTAATGTGAAATTAAAAACCTAAATATTGTGCTATATTTGAAGATCAGTGTATTTTACATTTTAAACTCATTATTTATTTATTTATTTAATGTACATTCAATTTGGGGTTTTGCAAATTATATACGTTTTCACAAGCAATCGAAATCTTCTGAATTCACCATTTTGTTTTCTCTTCACAGTCTGTTATCATCTTTTGCCTTAAGCTTAGTTTTGATTTTATTCAATGTCTGAGGTAGATTCCATTATTATGAAATAATAGTATTTTACATGTAAAATATAACGTCGGAGACGCAGAATTTCTTAGGAAACTATTTCCTAAGATATTTTTGCTTTATTACTTACAAATATTGCAATATCTATAAACGTATTTCTTTTATTATATTTTTTTATATTGAAATTGGGCAATACATTAATTTTCCGCAATTTTTTTTGTATTAATTCAATGCATGAGTTGTAATTATAAATAATTTAGCGGAAAGTTCAAGAAAATTCATGTAATTTACAATACGAAATCATTTATAGTTATTATCCATCACATATATTTTTTAAAAATTTCAAAAATTGCCAAAACGTTATATGCATAATATCTATCGATATTATCTCAACCAATTTTAGTTTCCAAAAATAATAATTATAGTTATTAAAAATTTTAAAAATTTCCTGAATTAAAAATTATTTTTAATTTTTTTTCTTCTTTAGCTAGTACATATTTTAAAACTATAGATTTAATAACTATTTTATTTATTTCCTTGTTCGTAATTAGGTATTTCTTGCACCATAATTCTATTGGGATTAAAAAACGTAATCATTTCTTTTCTGATAATAGAATATATATGACAGCATTTTTAAAAATATTTTACACTCGATTATCAAAGCTAAAGGGAAACTGCATGTGATTTATATATAATTTACAAACTTCTCTATTCTGTGATGCTAAAATTCTGACTCATGGCTCTTCATAAAGTGATTAGTTATGGAAATGAGCTTGACGAAGGTAATATATTATAAATTGACCATTAAAGCTCATTTTTCGCAAAAGAAGGAGACCAATCAATTATCGCAAACGACAATGAGAAGAAAATTAAAAAACAAAGGAGAAAAAATTCAATTTTTTGCTTTATATGTCAGTCGCAGAATCATTAGCAACGTCTAATTAATTACATAAAATTACCCATCTTGGTTGATATTATATATCACTACAGTTTGAAGACTGACATTAAAGATTTAAAAAAAGTACTTTTCATAAAAGTTGGTGCATGGAAAATAGGGTTAGCCGAGTCTGAAAATTTTGAGTAATTTGTTTGAATTGCACCAAATATTCCCAAAATGAGTTTGTTTAATAAAATGCATAAGCTAATATAACTTCAGTGCTCAGGTAGCTCAAAAATAATAAGGTTTTTTATGTGTATATATTTACAAAAATATACCGAGTTATTTGCTAATTTGTGATTTATATAGTAATCATTATTGAATAATAAAGTGAAGATGAGGTATCTTTTAGAACAGTAAATCAATAAAATATATATATATATATATATATTGGAGTTGGAATCTTTACAGTTTGGAGTGCAAAAGATAAAATTAAATTCCAGGATCATTATGAATAAGCTCGAAAGTTACACAATATATTTTTTTAAAAGATAAAATTAAATTCCAGGATCATTATGAATAAGCTCGAAAGTTACACAATATATTTTTTAAAAGATAAAATTAAATTCCAGGATCATTATGAATAAGCTAGAAAGTTACACAATATATTTTTTTTAAATCTACAGGGAATAGAGTATAAAAACTTTCGTACAAAATATATGAACTATTCCTCATTTATTTTTCTTTCCTTCGAAGAATCATTTTAAAAACAATTTTAGTAAAAACCAAGACAACGAACGATTTCTTAACCAATACGGTAAAATATCAAGCTTGACTAAATATGTTCGCTTTGTTATTTAAGCATTTCACAACATCTTTTTAGTTGCTGATAATCCAAGCAGAAAAAGAATATTACTCAAAGCTGGAAGATGAATGGTTGTTAATAATTGAATGAAATTCTTGAAAAATTCTTGAAATCTCATATTCTTATTTGAGTCATAATGTAAATAAATGGTAGTTACATTACATTACATGTAATTGAATATAATATCTGAATTAATAATGCAGCCTCATTTGGCAATTTTTTAAATTATCATGACTTATAATTCCTCTCACTTGTTAATTTTAATTCATATTTTCTTTAAAATATTTATTCAGAATAACTTCTTTATGTTTATATTGTCAAAAAGAAATTGAGCATTTAAATAGAATTAGACAAAATTTTAAGTCATTTGAAAAAATCTGATTTTAAAATAGGAACATAATAAGATATATAAATGTTGTTTTAAATAAGTTGTTTATATACCAAATTATTTTTATTTTTTGAACATAAGAGTAGAAAGAAGGAAGTGGAGTCAGTTAAAGGATAAATATATCTATGTGTGAGGTCTTGCTAATCGCGCATGCTCAGATGGATTTCTATTACATCAGTTACCTTTTAATATAGCAGAAAAGAACACTGATGTTCTAAATTGCAACCTTTATACCATTCGTTGTTATCAATCGTCATCCGCTTGACATCAAAATTCAAGAAGAGAAAAAGATCGGTTTAATAATTATAACATCGATTTAATGTAAGAAATTCCTTGAAACCCCGACCATAAATTCCTTCTTATCAATAGTGAACTCAAAGCAAGTTAAAAATATGTAAAAATGTGCTATTATACGTACTGGTTCTTCATTTAGATAAAGTTTAGGTATAACCGTATTTCAAAAATGTGTTCAATCCAACGTAGAAATTTGGCTCAACATATTACTTAATCATAACTCTCAAAGCTCATAAAACTTTTGCTTTTTTAGAACTATAAATCGGCCGGATTTATTGTATGAGACTGATGTTTAAATAGAGCAGGTAATTGAAAACCTAAAGAGGGGAAAACTACTAGAAAAAGAATCAGATAAAAGAGGCAAAATACAAGATTATTTTGAAGATATTCCTATTTTTATGTATCTGCAGGGTGAGTCAAAAGTCTCCAGACAAATGCTGAAAAGCCTTCTCGTTTTTAGGAAGATGTATAATATCAACGAAAAAGAGATACTGTTACCGAAGGAAGAAAGATTTGATATTATTTTCCTGGCTGGTAGTAGTACTTCCTATAGTATAGCGTGTACTTCCTATACAGTGCTGAATATGCAGATGATAATTTATTACATAATTTCCGTTGTCGATGCAAACAGATTTGTGGCTATCTTTAGTCGCCATGTAAAGCTTCTTTCTGCAAACTGATTCGCCATTTGGTTTATCACTTGCATTAAGTAATAGAGGGTTTTGTGAGATCGAAAAGATTTGTAGCAACATTTTGGTTTTAGGGTCAGAAAATCGCTGTTTCCAAAAACATTAATCATAAACCACCAAATAATCTATTATCAGTTTTAATGAACAAAGTAGTGTGGCATGAAAATTTGGATTCAGAATGCCGGTGAAAATTTCTTCATTACTATTTACGCTTAGCTCCTAATGAGATTCATTCTCAAATAACTCTAGTGTAGTTTGTAAAAGACATTTTAAAGTAACAAAAATGGAAATGGAGAGCAAATGACACGGAAACTAGCTTTTCTGATAAATTAAGCAGAAATTTATTTTTCTAATTGATGATAACTAAGACTGAACAGAACATACAAATATAAACAATTGCATCATCATCTGATGGCTAGCAGATGTCTGTCTAGGGTTCCAGAATATTAAATATTTTGTTTGAATCGCAGACTGTATTGCACAGAATATTAATGGCTAGAGTAAAAACAAGCTTCTGTTTAGATATACACAACATTTGGTTGCCCCTCTGCATTGTTTCTGAGCATATATTTCCTTGCCAATTACCATATTTATCATAAAATGGAAAATCCACTGTTTTATCTGAAGATGTCCCCACTGTGAATATCCATGAGCCCACTAGATAATAACCTTCTCTAAAAATGCAATTAGCCTATTCAGGATTATAGCTTCTTCTGTAACTAAATTTTATAACAGATATAAGTTAGATACTAAATAATATTTATTGTATTTTGCTTAATTTATATATTGTCGTAATATAAACGAATAGAAAACTTCACAGATGACAAAAAGCAATAATAATTGTATGCTTACTTTGCAGGGCGCCTAGTTGCAATAATTTTCGCCAACTTCATCTCTTGGGTTATTCTGATTGCATCTAGAAGTCCAGTGATCTCCACGGATAAGGGTAAAAGAAAAATTGCTTCTTAAAACAAACTGCATGAGTGTAAAAAATTGTCATTTATTTTATAAAACTTGTTACTGATTTTGCTTTCTTAGCCTTTCCATTGAAAATTCTAAACTGCAAACAAGATATCTAAAAAAATATGCTCATAGATCGGTATATCGAAACACTTTTTTTTTAATTCTATAAAGAATTTCCTTTTATATTTTTAATTTGTTGTCACGTTCTGGAAGATACTTATTTATTTTTGAAAGTAATAATTTAGATTTTACTACCATTTTTTATATCACAATATTTTATTTAAAAAAAGAACAGAATTCGAAATCTGTGTTTAAGGATAAAGTTTCTCATTTAGTTTTTGCTGAGCTGCAATTTCCCATTGACTACTCACAGCGCACATTTGTGTGTATTATATTAAATCATTCCTTAACATTTTCAATACTAATATTAAAAAAATAGAGCATAGAAATATTGAACACTTTCAATAAAACGGCTTTGTAACGTAAAAAAAAAAGGTTAGCTTGTAAAAATAAAGAAATAAGTCTAAGAAAGCTAAATTACCATTTTAATTGCAAGATAAAATTATATAAATCGTTATTTGAAAAAATGACAAATAATTACGAATGAAGAAACGAAAGATGTTGAATAATAATGCGATAAATGTCGATGATTAAATAGATAATAAATGAAAATAAATAATAAAGATAAAATGAATGATAATGATAAAATATATATATTAAATAATAATGTTTGAATGATTGATGAATAACAAATAATGTTTGAAGAAATCTACCATTTATTTTTAGATGCACTAGAGATCTATTAAAAAAATTCCATTAGAGTGGAATAATAATGATTTATAATGCAAGAAAAAGATTTGTTACATTTTGAATATAAGCAACAACTTAAACACGCATTTTTCTATTTTATTTATGCTATACATACGTCATTGTCTAACGTTTAGGTAAAAAAGTAAAAAAGAAAACTATTATCTTCAAAAATATTCAAAATATTTTGTGGAAAATAGAAAAATATTGGAGATCCTTCCACGTTATAAAATATTCCAATGTATCACACAAATATTTTATAAGCTGTTGATGGAAGATAGGCTGCCAACCAGTTCTTTATCGCATACTAGATATGATTCAGTGGTAGAAATATGAGTTTGACGAAAGAATATGTAAGTTTATGATGCTAAAGCAAAACTTTGTTATGTTGTCACCTATATGAAGGTAGAAAATGATGTCTTTGTGTAGAAAAAATAACAGGATGTGACTGAAGAAGCAAGAAATGAAAAAAATTATAAAAGCTAAATAAGTATGTCTTACAAAGACGAAATTGAAAAAAAAACACTTTAATAGAAATATGTGGTTGAGGCAAATGGTATAATAAAAAAGGTTGAAAAAGTTTTTATTCCTTATATTATAAAAGAAAAATGAATGTTCAGAAGTTTGACTAGACTATGTAAACATAATTCTTAACATCGCAAAATTCCCAGAATGTGTAATTATTTTATATATAATGCCGCCTTCAAATAAATAAATGAATAATAAAATTTCTACGAAATAATGTAGTAAAACTTCTGTTTCAGAAGTGATTAAACACACTAAGACTAAAATGTAATAGCTTAAAAAGAAATAGTCAAATAAATAAAAAAAAGCAATAGTCATAACAAACAAGAAAATTAAATAAATAAAAAATAGTCAAAGAACTAAACAAGCAAATTAAGGCGACTGAAACTTTTATTGATATCATTAAAAATTTATTAGAAATTTCCAGAAGCTACACTGCTTTATTTCTTTTGATCTATATGGTTAATATTTATCTTGAAAGAGACATTCTGAGATTTTCTTTTTGCTCTGTATTTCTTTTATTTTTAAAAGTAAACAAAATTATTTCCTTAAATTGTATTTTATTCGTGACAGTTTTAAGTGTGAGGATGTAAAGATTCAAATTTAGAAAACTTTTGTTCAAAAACTGTATACCATAAGATTATTTGAAAAGAAACAAAATGTATGATGCATATTTCAATATTTCCATTCTTTAATGAAGTATATTGATCCGTTTAATTTAGTAACTAAAGTAAGTTTGAATTTTAATTAAATAAATTTAATACAATCGAAAATCTTATCAATAAACGTTGGTATATTATTAGGACTAGAAAATACAGAGTTGCAATATGTAAAAGATTTTTAAAATTTCATTTAATCTTATATGCAATGGCTATAAAATATCATTCTCTAATTGAAGTCATATTCATCTAGAGTTCTATAAGAGAGTGCTATTTTGGCACTCCCTCAACGAAAAAGATCAATATTTATAAAGAAACGCATAAAGCATGGATTATGAAAAAATTCATTAATGCTCTTGCGATAAAAATTGCACATACAGAAATAAATGACATGCGGCGGCATTCATTTCTGTAGGTCTATATTTGGAAAATAATAACATATAATGTATCAGAAAATAATATCAGAGAAAAAACATCTTTTATTTAATAATACTATGGCTCTCTGATCCATAGCCTACATTATGAATGCATTGACCTTTTTCGTATCAATCCCACCATTCTTATTTTATTTTATTTATTTATTTATTTATTTCGAAATTCAAGGAACCGGATTTTAATCTTTAGCCTATTATAGACCCTTTGAAATTTGAATATTCTAAATAATTTATGAATAAGTACTTAAAATAACAGGGTGATAAGATTTCTATTTATGATATGTTATACATAATGATATGATATGCATAACTTTCATGATAAATCATACGCTAAATCAGATTTAAAAATTTTTTCAAAGCACTGAGAAAAAAGCTGAAAATTCAATATTTGAATGCAGTGTCAACTGAATTTCATGAAAAAAAATCCTCTATTTAAAAAATAGTTTTTAATAATAATTATATTCACACACTAACAGTATTATGAAGCAAACTTCACAAGTAATATATCCGATAAACAGTGCAGGTTGTTTCTACAAATTTTAGTTAATTCTTTTAAAGATAGGTATAGATATTTTTGTCAATTATTTTTATAAAAAAATTATTTGACAAAAAAATCTCTTCAAGTTGCAACGTTAAAATGTATATCTTGAAACATTTGGATTATTATTAAGAGAAATTCATGATATTTTTTTAAGAAGATATTTTTATGAAAAGAAACAGGAAAATATTTTCTTCTTTTTCCAAAGTAATCGCAAACAGTATGAGTCTGGTGGTTTCAGAGAATTAAAAAGTTCGAAACTCTATTATACCAAATATCAAAGGTATATTTGTTACAAATCAAAAGTTCATTTACTGTCCCTATTCTGTGATTTTCAGGGAAGAGGAAGAGGGCTGCTGAAATATCGCATTCGTCATCTGAACGTTAATGAATAATTGTGGTCTGTCCCAAAATACCCTTTTCTTGCTTCGAAATGTGGCACCAATATATTTAAACTCAAATTATCCAGATAAAATCAGTGCAGTTATCTTGAATTTTCTTTATTATAAGCTTATTCATTCATTAAGCAAGCCATAACCCATTAACTCTTTGCACTCGGACGATGCTTCTCATTCACAATTCAAGACGTGCATCACTTTGACTTTATTTATTTATTTTTCAATTTTGATTGTTAAAAACGCCTACAGAAGGGTAAAAAGGTGAAGATGAAATTTAACGTAAAACAATATTTTGTGAATAATTAAGCAACGAGGGCAAACTACTCAATACTTAACGAGTACTTTTCCGAGTGCAAAGGGTTAATACTATTAATACGTTGCATCACATTTCTATTCCTGGAACGAAGAACCGGTTTTGATCCGTTGATGGAAGCAAGTGGAAAGGGAAATGCGAAGTAATTATTAATTTTAATATTCCGAAAAGAAAAAGAAAACAGTGTTTAAAAATGAAATAAAATTTTATTTTGTTTCGTTTAATTTAACGCATCTTGTTTATGCACTCTAAAAATTTCAATAGTAAAACTGCAGCTGATCATTGCTTTTCTTTAATGAAAATCAATGATCAGTTGCAAATGGTGATTGCAAATTTCAACAGATCAATTCCACATCACCGTTTTTCTTTTATTGGGCTGTCACTTAGTAGATAAAGAAAAGCGATAACTGAATTTTCAAATAGAATTTTAGATGCAAAGTGTTAAGTATCGAATCTGGAGGAGAGAGGGTGATTGGAAATGCTGATATACTTAAATATATAGCAATACCACCTAAAAGGTAATTAAATAAACTGTAGTTACGACCAAGGAGTTGTAAAATCCTAATTGTCTAGTAATTGGGCATATGCTGTACCTCACGCACAGAAATAAAAAAATCTACAATTGCAGCTATATTCCTCCTGTAGGAGAGTGGTGAATTTGTCGATAAATCACTCTGATCGAGCAACTCCCAATCCAATTAAGAATCTGAAAAATCTCGACGGTGCATCTCGAAGCAGTTAACAACCCCAAACAATTATTCCAGCAGTAGTGAGGAATCAATTATTGTTAAGAATTCATGCGATTCATCATTCTCAGAAACAGTTAATTGATGACTTTTATCTATCGTAAAACACAACACACCGCGACGCAGAGAGGGAAAAATAACACTACTCGTTTTCTAAAGAAAGGCTTTCCGATATCTGGTTTTCGATTCTTGAATAACTTTTCCTGCCCAAACGATTGTCGCTCAAATAACGCCGGCAGCGCAGCTTCTATAAGAATAACAGTTCTGTTTGATTCTGTTTATCGGAAGAGTTTTCGCATGAATAAGTGAAATACCGTTTGGACTTCATTTAGGAACAAGATTTCATCTTTTAAAAATAATCAATGGCAGGAATCGATGCCACTGACATATCTGACGAGCGAAAACTTATGTTTCAAAATATTTTTCATGATGTGCAATTAATCATTCATTTACATCCGAAACTCTTGATTGCCAAAGCTAAACAACTTGAAAAATTCAAATTATTCAACTCTTTTCAAAGAAACTTTTACTTGCTTTTCAATTACATTTACTTTTGTATTCTAGATTAAAACTTGGGGGTTATTGATAAATCTTTGTTACAATTCATTGAAAACAACATTCTTTTGAAACCCCATATATAAAATTATGAAGACAGATTTTTTTTACATATTTTTACGTTGATTATATTACTGTGAACATGTAAACTCAAATAATATACACGGACTATTTACTTATATATTTTTTTAATTGTTTAATTATTGACCTTTAAAAAAAATTCCTAAAAAAATTCAATTTTATATTTTATGATATAATAAAAATGAATAATTAAAAGGAATCTATCAGCTGATAATACTTCAACTGTAAAAATCCCCTTGAAATATTAAAGCATTTTTTTTTTAATCTCTAAAGAATTCGAAATGAAATAATGTTTTAAAATATCTTGTATATGAAGATGTTTGATAATTATATATATTTAAAATTTTTGTAATTATTTTATGCTTTTATAATTCCAGAAATTTTCCAATATATTTAAATGGTTTTTAGTCAACAGCTGCAGCTAGCTGAAAATAAAACCTGCTTATTTTCAAATCATAATCTCTGAATTGCAGGTCTATTTCATGTAGTGAAGAATTTTGTCCTATTTGAATTCTTCCCACGAGTAAAAAAATGATTTTATTAGTTATTTAAACAACTGCTTGTTAGAAAATCTGAATTTATTATTATTATTATAATATAAAATCAAAATACTAAAGAAAATTTAAAAATTGCTGTTATTAATAGATAAACTTTAAAGATGAACCTGGTGTAAGTGATGTTTTTTTTTATGAAATTATCCAGTGTTATCCATAATGATTGAATAATTCTTATATTTTGAAGAAAAAAAACAACTAAAGATTAGATTATGGAAAGCGTACTTATAAATTAATTGATTAAAATAAAAATATAAACTACTCATTCCCTTGAAGATAATAAATTATAAATTTAATAGTATTTACTCTTAAAAATACATATTTGTCAAAAACTTAAAAAGTAATTTTTTATTATTTTAAGATTTTCTACTTTTTAGTCTTTATTTTCTATTAGATTATTTTAAATATTTTGGTAGCTTGAAATTATTTTCCCAAATTCTTTCCAGATGGCACTATTATTGTGAATTCAAAATTATTAAAAAATTAAAATTTTATTAATAATTTAATGACTATATAAAATTTTACAGGACGCAGTTTCATATATGCATTCAATTTTATACGCAGTTTCATCAAAGAAAACGAGTAAAAATCAGTTTCAAATCCCCATTTTTTTTTTCAATTTCATCTTTATGAAAACACATTAAATAAATATTTATAAAATATCGAAACGCAGAACTCAGAAAAATCAGCTATTTATAAAACAAATAGAATAAAATGAGACAATAATTTTTATCTGTTTTTGTAATAAAAAAATTATTGTATAAATGATATAAATTGTACATTAATAATGTAAGATAATGTTTTAATTCGATATTGAAGAATTTTAAGCAATTATAAAATCTAAATGAACCACCACCATTTAATGAATATTGAGATTGGTGCTTGAAGCTGTATAAATGACTGTAAAATTTATACTTCTACAATCTTTTCAGCATCAAACTGTTTAGCAGACTATTATTAATTTCAAAAAATACGTTACATAAAGACTTTTTTTGAAATTCCAAAATTAAACAAATGTAAAGACAGATGCAATTTTAGATTGAGAAACTAATTAATATATGGGTTTTAAATATCAATCTAATTCTGCATACAAGGATTGGCAAAGAATTTTCGTAAAATGTTTTTATTATAGAAATACCTAATAAATGATTTGAATAAATTTTAATTTAGACTATTCTATCTCTTTTAGATATCAACATATAAATAATATTTTCATTTTCATGACATTTTTAATCAATGTAAGTTTTGTAAATTGAAATAGAGTGCTTTTAATTCACTCAGTAACTGAAATGTGTTTATGAGATTTCGGAATTTGCTATTAAAAGCTATGGTCTTAATCTCATAATAAGCTTTCAAAATGTTTCAATTATTATGAATCGAAATGTTTCGAATAACGTATAATTTATGCAGCACATATAACACATTTACCCGTTCTGCTAAACAATTTGTTTTGATTTATTTATTTAGTGCTTAAGGTAATAAATATCATTCTTTAGATAATTTGCTTAAAATCTTTTATACTTATCTAATCGTAGAAAAGGCTCATCGTTTCAAAGAAATGGTGTGTTTTCTTTTTCTGAAATCCATTTTCTGAAATTACAAATGCTGGTTTATTTCAAACATTTTAATTTTTATCGAAAGAGTATCATTAAAACCATAAGCATGAAAAAAATGAAATATCTTTTCCATCTCAAATGAATAGAAATTCATATTTCAAACACGCATTATCCAGATATTTCCTCCTCTTAAATTTCAAAAAAAATGTGCCCTTTTCGAAAAGGGCCCATTTCTTTCAATTTATGCTCAATACATTCCACGAAATTGCGGTACTGGGGGGGGGGGATAAAATTTTCTTTCGGACTTTTCAATCTGAATCACACCATGGGGTAAAGCTTTTCCCAGATAATTCCCCTGGTGTAAAGAAAAGCTGGGGGAGTTCTGAAAAGGACCAGTCGGATCTTATCGAAGCCGGGAACTTTTCGATCTAACTCTTTTTGACAAATGTATTAGGCTTTAACTTCTCCACTCCCTTGACGGTTTGGTCGAAAGTGAGCAAAAGCAGGGGACGTGTATCTTTAGAGAGAGATCAAGAAAGAAGAAGAAGTGTAAGAAAAGTAAAGCAAAGTGAAGCGAAGAAAGAAAAAGAAGAACGTTCCTTAACGATTTGGGAGCGGTGGAACTTTTATAAAAGCAGCCGTCCCTTAAATTGAGTCACAACGTTGTAGGAGTCTTGAGATAATTGGCCTGTTAAATATCGTCGCCTTTTAAGACAGACTAATTAGAAGGCTTTCCAGTAAGGTAAAAAAGTCCTGAGCACACCTCCGCCACCCCTTTTGAAGAGTTTTTAAGTAAAAAGGTAGGATGGGACAGAGAAAGGAGGCTAATGACCATGGACTTCCACCATCTTGCTTTCAGCTCTAAATTCTGTAAGAAAGCTTTTGAAAACAATGCCACTCTAAGGATAGCAGTGTAATCAAGAAAATTTTAATTTTACTCCCTTTCGTTATTTTTATATGACAATCCTAGAGCTTTCTGTCCAAGTATTTTGAAAATAAAATAAGGAACAAAACTGGTTAAACAGATGGAATGTGTGGGTTGTGACTTGCGAATAAAATTACGAAGATAGATTAAATAAGTGGGTGCAGTGTATTAAGAACAAATAATATAATTCGATATTAAAAGAAATTATTCCGTTATCATAGTGAAACATTCTTTCAGTTATTTTTATTCGGGCATCTACCGGTATTCTGTGTACTTTGTAAGTGATTTTTCTATGAAAAAAAAAGTTGATTAAATTTATGTTTTTCAAAAAATTTGCCATAATATTTTTAACAGTTTTACTCCTTTAAAGTAATTAAACAATAGCATAATAAATCCAAAGGTGCTAGCTGAATTTGAAAAAGTTATCGAGATTCAAAATGTATGAAAAAAATAATGTAAGATTAGAAATTGTGAAAAATTCAGAAACTAACAAAATTTAAATCTGGCTCTCCTCCTTAGGAACAGAAACGATTAAATAGGCCAATAAATGAAATATATTGAAAGTAATATCTTTGATAAGAATAACAGTAGAATCAAGAAAATTTTAACATTTGAATTATAGGAAGATATCTATATTATCATTTCAAAATTGTAATTTTTACTCCAAAAATTTTTGCCTTAAGCATTAATAATTTTTTGCCTTATCTTTGGATGCTTCCTAAAGATCCTACAAATCTTTGATTTTTTTTTTCTATCTGCTTTCGAAGATACAAGTTCTTGTTTTTCTTCTTTTACAGTAAATTTATCCATTGTATATTGCTTAAAACGAAGTATTGGGAATTAAAAGAATTGTCAGAGGGAATAGAAAAGCAGAATTCCGGCGGAGAAAGCAAAATATTTTAATTATATTATTATATAATATAAAATATATTGTGAAAGTATGGATACTTCATCTATATAGGCTGCAAAGAAAGTTAACTTTCATTTTGTAAATGAATTCAGCAACTCAAAGTTTTAAATTATTTTATGAAGTAAGTTAATACCGGAACGATAGAAACCTACTAAAATCTTTTCTGGCTTTAGAACTGGAAAGGGCAGATGCAGAATATTTTAGAGGTTTGGGAAGGAAAATTCCGAGTTTGACGTCAAATATTTCCTGGTGTAGGACTTGGTCTACAATTAGCCAGTTGAAAGCAGAAATGACCTTCTCCTGGTATATCTGGATGTTTGGAAAAAGAGGTGATAACAGAAGTGTGAGTTTTTTCATCTAATCATGACTTAAAAATTAAGATATTTCGCTCAAAACAGTCTTCGTTGAATCTGAATAAGGATAATTTAAAAATATCAATTATAGTTAGTTATATAATTAAGTAATTTTAAAATGTCTAAGAAAACTAGTTCTGTTATTTAGCTAAAAAACAGATAGAAAGAAAAAAATGAATTAAGAATTTTTGACTGTAGTTAATTAACATATCATCCTTTTAAGTTTTAACAAGAATAACTGTAATTTTTAATAAAGAATTCCTTTAAGCAAATCATCTACATTCAACCACCACAAAATCTGTGATCTAGTCTTTCACTAGCATAGAAAAAGATGTATAAATAAATATCGATATTGATTTCTATCTCTTCATATAAGATTGGCGAGAGCTTGTTCGAGTCCAATCTCAGGAGTCCACCATCATTCTCTCGGAAACATTTATATTCAGTCATTTAATTGATCTGATGGGACACAAAAACAATCCTTCATATCTCGAAAGCAAGATTTCAAGCTTGTGATTAGATTGGTTGGGTTTATTGCTCATTGGAGCTTAGACCAATATTTTTCTTTTTCTGTGGCAAACGTATAATGAAACTTCTCTGAAACATAGTAAAACCTGTTTACTGACAAGCAAACAAAGAAGAATATATTTCTAAAACTAATTTTGTCACGATGATTTAAAGGGTTAATTACTATGAAATGATAGTAGAAAATCTTGTAGCATGCATGGGCAACTTTTCCTGTAGGAACTGAAAGATTTAGCTGCAAACTGAAGCCAATAATTATGTTAATGACTTCAAATAAATTCATAAGTGTTCCTTATTCGGACACTTTCACAGTTATAATAATCTAAGAAGAATAACCAGACGGAGTTATATGAGTTAAATAAAGTTATCTAATATATTCATAAATCAGTAAGTAATGCATTCATAGGTCAGTAAGATCCTATGAATTTTGAAAATATGCGAGAATCGGAAGTTTAATCAGAATAAGGTGGAGTTTTGGACTCTATATTTTCCTTCTTTACTTGCAATTACTTACACTTAATTGTTTTGAACACTTTTTACTTCCGTCCCTATATTACTATACAAAAAAAGTATAAATTTTGATTAATGAATTCAGGGACACCCTGTATATAAAATCATGTACCATTTTGGAAGGATTCGAATTTATCGACTTGAATCCTTTGAATTCTGTAGAAAAAACAATTCTTCATTTCACCCAGTTCAGTTCATAACATTTTTTAAATGACAAACAATGAATATTGGTAAAATAGCAGAAATGGAATAATATACCATTTTCAAACTTTACAGATATTATTCAGGAATATTCATGTAAAAAATCTAAATATGCAATAGATTAATAAGACGAGCCTACATACTGCACTGCTAAAACTCCTACACTTCATTAACTTGTGGGTGAATTGACTTAACTTTTAATTTCGACAGAAGATTTAATGCCCACTGGTCATCCTCAAGTGCCGTGTTTTGGTGGAATCGTTCCGAATAGGTTTTCGACTAGTCTCGAAACTTGTTTTCTACCATATCGATGTAAACTGATATCACAGTACCGCGATCTGTAAGGAAGGAAAGAAATCCAATGCTCAGTTATATATATATATATAATATATATTCTTAATCAAATATAAATAACAATTTAATAAATTTTAATAAATTATTAAAACATGTGTGATCGTATTTGTTTTTTGCAAACGATTGCAATATTATTTTAGATTTACATATATTCTACTAAGGCAAATCAAAAGATGTAAATCAAGTATGAGACTAAGAAGTTGAAGTGCATAAAGCTTTGAAAAACTGATACAATAAACAGTTAAATTACCTAGGTATCATTATTCTGCAATTTATAACTATCCCGTGAAGAGGTTAGTTTTGAGTTAGAAGTAATACTCCATTATGAAGTTCCAATCATAAGCGAGAATAGAATATTACTTGTTTTAATTAGAAGCTCTGAAATACCCTTGTGAGTCAAATAGAATTAATAGAACACAGATTACAATGCAAACGGGAAATTAATACAGAGAAGTTGCAAAATTTGGTACGAATTTGTAAAACTACAGGATAAACTTAATGCGTAATTGAATGAATATTATAAAATTTAAATGCCATACCATTTTCGAATAAGAAAAGTGTCAAATTCTGAAATGTTATTAAAAATATCTTTGTATGTTAACTAGAAATATATATAATCGTAGATGGTATTGAAAGTTGATGTTTAAAAAAATATAGTAATTATAATAGTATTAATTCGGTAATGTAGAAAAGATAAAATATTAAATGTTAGGATAAACTATAAAGCCATCAAAATGTATTACTTTAAAGAAGCATTGTTTTGTCATTATATATTTTCAAATTTTACAATTTGATATGATGAAACATATTCGTATTTAATTTATAAATATTAAGAACACCCACTAATTTATTTTGAAGCTTTTAAAGTGATCCTAAGTGACTAATTGACCTCATAACATAATGTTTACTAGGATTCCATTAAGGAAATAAATTATTATATCTATTTAAATAAAAAAAAGTTGTGACTGTTTGTTCAATTTTCCATTTTGAGATTTTATTCATAAATATTGAAACAAATAATCTTAAAAATATGACTTTTGCATGTTTTGAAAAGAATTTATTTCGTATTTTTGAATAAAACTATATAAAATAATTAAGCGTAAATGCAGAATATGTTAATCAACAATATTATACTGTTTGTGTAATCCTTAGATATAAATGGAGATATTCTACTTTTAAACATTTAAATTTAATTATATAGAATTAAATGTATAAACTATCAGCGAAAAAATGCATTAATAGTACTAATATTTAACACAAAAATTATTTCTTTGGTACTTTGGTGCCATAAATTATAATTGTCGATATTTAAACATTATTTAAATGCTCAAACTTAACATCAATGCACTCGATGCATCTTCTAAATTTTAAATGCACTTGACATCGTTTTCTGAATATAAAGATCGGTCACAATCATTCGCTAAACATAAAACAAAATCCTTACAAATTTCATTTTTATTCTTAACGTTTTCTTCTCAAACAGTATGAAAACGATTTTTAAGAAAAAGAAGAACGTTTAGTTTTATTGGTGGAATGATTAGATAGTTGTCATTCCATGATATTGCATTTCACGTGATTTTTCATTTGAACTTCCACTGCAGATACAATTTGCCCAAAGAAAATGGAGCTTAAGAGACTACAGTACACAATTCTAAAAATACTTGGTCCGAAATTGATCTTCTAAAAGGAAAGCTATGTTTTCGTAATAGTTTTAGTTTCGAAGTTTAGTTTAGTTAAAGGTCCCTTAAGCATTTTAATGGAAGATTTGATCGTCATTCGAGAGGAAGACAGTAACGCTGAAACAAACAAACAAAGAAACTTTATTTAAACAAAAATATACTTCCACAAAAAATTCTGTTTCAAGAGGCTTTCATTTTTAATGATCCGTTGAACAAAGATCAGGAAGAACTTTACAGATTTAATATCTTTCATTATAAAATAAATTCACTTTGACTTTTCCTCCATGAAAAATATTTTACTATTAAACCTTAGTTTATAAATGTAATTTAATTTAACTAAACTCATGACCCACATAAAAAACATTTTCCGAGCAGAAAATGATGTTAAAGTATTTGACCAGTTGAGGAAATTCAGATGATTACTTAAATGATGAACCTTTAAACTGCATTGTGCGTCCATTCGACCTCAAAATTACTATGAATTGTTATATGTGAAAAAATTTTTGTTCGGCGACTTATAAATCTATAATTAAATCAATAAATAAAATAAATTAAAGTTATTTTTTGAAGGAAATACATGGACAAAAATGCAAAACTGAAAGTTTTAGTTATTGTTACAAAGTAAATTATTGTTCCTTTGTGATGTCTCTTAAGACTCTTAAAAAATTAAAACAATTCTTCAATATTAACTCATTACTTATTTGCTTGATAAATTTCATTTTACCATTTTTATAAAATTTCAAATTAAATCATATTTTTTCTAGAATATTTTTAATAAAAAGAAAAAAATGTATAGCTAAAAATTAGAATTTTATTGTATAACTAAATTTGTTTGAAATATTTTATATTACCGAATAACTCAACTATCAGTTTACATCAATTCCAATTGCTCTGCCTTCTAAGACTTATAAAATTAAAACAATTTATTTCTTCTCTATTAATTCTTTATTTATTTGCTAAATAATTTTTTTTTCATTTTTATAAAATTTTACTTTAAATCAAATTTCTTATAGAATGTTTTTTTAATAAAATGGGGAAATGTATAGATAAAAATTAGAATTTTATTGAATAATTAAATTTGGTTGAAATATTTAATATTTCCGAATAACTATCAATTCACATCAATTCTAAATAATAATCAAATTTATTCAATTTATCCGAAACAATAAAAAATATTGATTGAAGTCATATTTTTTTACCAAACAGAAGTCTGATTTAAAAAAAAGCACTTTACTTTAGAATGGGAACCTGTAAAAATGGGGAATCTCCTTTCGGATGCTTCTTCAACAACTTAAAGCCTACTTCTTAAGATTTCTTGATCGATCAAGTTCGGTCGTGAAGGGAGAAGAAGAAGTTCTCACTCTCCCCCCATTATTTTTTCCCCTCTCCCTCTTTTATTTCACCTTTTATTATTCTCTTCGTTCTATCCCTTCCAACCCTTTCTCTTCTTATTCCTTTTTTGGTGCCCCTCTTTATTCTAATGGAAGAAAAGAAATTATCCCCACTGCAATTTGTTTCGTCGCCGATGTTTTAAAATCCGTAAATAACGAGAGGGTTTCGTTTCGCTGATAGGGGAAAAAGATAGAAGAGGGGGGAAAGGGGGGGAAAACCAGCACGAGAAGGCAACGGTATGTTTTGGAGGAAGGTACTGTGGAATACTCGGAATCTCACTTTTGTTTTGAGCATTTTTTTTTTTTTTTTTGAAGGAACGTCCCAGTTTGTTTAGTAATTGAAATCGATTTTGCGAAAAAGAAGGGAGATGTTTTCTATACAGCCGTTCGGTTTTATTGTTGTCCATTTCTTATTTGTCAATTTGTTTTGTTTTTTTAATGGGGGAGGGGGGTGTTGGAGAAAATTATAATTTTGCGGCAGTTTGAGGATGATGAAGTGATATCAATAAAAAAAGGAATTTGAAGCAGCAATGAGACAGAATAAAGCGTTGCTTTTCAATAATGTTTAAAATGTTGGAAATGATGCTTGAGAATATTTTCAAAAAGTTTTTTTTTTATCGCTAAAAATAATGGTCATCAAAAGTTCTTGCCATAATTTTCAGCATTTATTTGATTAGCTATTATTTCATTATCTATTTTAAAAAGAAAACCACAGATTTTAAATACATACATATATACATAGAAACTGTTCAATATCAAATGATTTCTTGTTCATTGTTATTTTCATTGTTTTATCTATCTTAACCGAAAAAAAAATTAATGTAATACGTGGATAACGTAAAATACATCTAATTATTTAGTAAAAGAAAAAATATTGGCAATTCCGTTATGGCATCATATATACCAGTGGTGCTCAAACTAGGGGTCGCGACCCCTGTGGGGGCCGCCAGAAGTTTTTTGTGGGCCGCCAAATTTTTATTAAATGCATTATCTTTGCATTTTGCGTACCATACAGTGTACATATAAAGAGTGAAGCGCCGTCACTCACTGTTTAATTGGAATTACATGCTGTCCGCTCTTTCTTTGACCGTAATGCGTAATGTGTATAAAGTGTGAAGACGCAAGTTTTTCACTCCGGTAGATAGCGCCCTCTTCGCGATAATTCGCCAGTTTTACTGAAAAGCACCTATTTGACTAGACGTTAACCGCAAGGAAAGGGCAAAAATTCGCTTCCGTAATCAGCCAATCAGATGGAGAGGTACGCGGTGTATCTGATAGTCAGAGTGAAGACGTTAAGTATTCGCATGAAGTTGTAGCATGCAGCAGTTGGCCTGCAATTGTTTTAGTTTATCCTCGAGTTTTATCATGTAACGTTGTGAATTATGATTTTTTATATTTAATCGGGCTTTGCTATTCTTTGTTATCAGATATGTACTATCATTAGAGAAAGATCTCTGTTAATTTTATTGAATGTATCGAAAAAAAATGATAAAATTTTATATATTATTTGTTTTAGTTTAAATAATTTAACCCCTATCTTCATAATGGATAAATGGGTAAAACGTACACCAGGTACATCTTCAGCTAACAAACGAACAAATACTGATGAGGAGTCGCAAAATACTGAACTAAATGCCCGATCCAAAAATATAAGAAAATACAATGAGGAATTTATTAAGTTTGGTTTTACATTTTGTGTTGTCGATGATGAAGAACGCCCGATGTGTGTCATTTGCAACGAAAAATTAGCAAATGAGAGCATGAAACCAGCTAAATTAAACAGGCACCTGAAAACTAAACATAAAGAACTTCAAAATAAACATGCCAATTTTTTTCAAAGACCAGCTGAAAATCTGAAAATTCAAAGTGCACATTTAAAGAAATTTGCGACAATACCTGAGAAAGCATTACGAGCTTCTTTAGAAGTTTCTTATCTAATAGGAAAAACAATGAAACCCCATACAATTGGAGAATCCCTTATCCTTCCTGCAGCAACTAAGATGACATCAATTATGCATGGAGATAAATATGGAAATGAGCTAAAAACAATACCATTGTCAAGAGATACCGGTCTCGTCGGATTTCCGAAATATCACGAAATATAGTCAAAAGTCATAAAACGCATACAAAATTCATCTGTATTTGATTTACAACTGGACGAGACTACCGATATCACTAAAATGTCACAACTAATTATTTACGTTAGGTTTATTTTTAATGCAGATATAACAGAAACGTTTTTATGTTGCAAAAGTTTGGAAGGAAAAACAACTGGAGAAAAAAAATATTCGAAGTAATAAATGAATATTTTGAAACAAAGTCCCTTACCTGGGCAAACTGTGTTGCGGTTTGTACTGATGGTGCTGAAGCATTGACAGGTTCGAATAAAGGGTTCAGAGGCTTAATTCAGAAGGTGGCCCCTCATATGGTATTTAATCACTGTATGATTCATCGGCAAGCTCTCGTTGCAAAAGATATGGATGAAGAGTTGCACAACGTATTACAGGATGCTGTTAGTTGAATTAACTACATTAAATGCAACAGCCACAATAGCCGTCTCTTTTCAATACTTTGCAATGAGATGGGTTCAACGTATGAGAGATTACTGTTACACACCGAAGTCAGATGGCTTTCTTGTGGGAAAATACTACGACGAATATTTGATTTGAGAAATGAAGTGTACATGTTTTTAATCGAAAAGAAACATAGATTGGCAAGTTATTATATCAATGAAGTTTGGCTAGGGAAGCTGAGCTATTTAGTTGACATTTTCGAAAAACTTAACGACTTAAATTTGAGCTTGCAGGGGGAGAATTCAACTATCATAACTGCAGCCAGTAAAATTCAAGCTTTTAAGAATAAACTTAGTCTCTGGCAAACTGAACTGAATGAAAACAACCTCGACATGTTCTCTTGTTTTAACGATTTTATCAATGAAAATAATATAGATATATATATACATTTAAAAACATCATTTCCAATCACATTGAAAAGTTAAAGAAAATTTTTTCAAGAAGATTCGAGGATTATCCTGAAAACTATCTTGGTTGGATTCGTGATCCATTTTCCTTTGACATCTGCAGTTCAACTCTTCAAATGAGTGAGAAAGAGCAATTGATAGATCTAATTAGTGATTATACTCTTCGAAATCAATTTAAGACTCAGCCTTGCCAAAAATGTTGGCTATCAGTGGAAAAACAATATCCCGTTTTATGCAAGAATGCCATCAGAGTGTTAATACAATTTGCATCAACGTATTTATGCGAAACTGGATTTAGCAAACTAGTTTCACTAAAAACTGAATACCGCTCGCGTTTAAACCCTGAAGATGATATGCGAATTGCAATTAGCAATATACATCCAAACATTGATGAGATAATTAGAAACTTGCAGCCGCATACATCTCATTAAAAAACAATTTACTGATTTTTGTGTTACACAAAAACTATTTTCTTAAATTTTAAATAAAATTAATATGAGTCAAATATGATGATGTTTTTATTCGATGAAACGAAAGAAATGCGCAAATATACATCTTATTTGTGCAAAATTATCTCTAGGGGTCGCCAAAAATTTTTTCTCTACAAAAGGATTCGCAGTCGAAAAATGTTTGTGCACCACTGATATATACAACTTGCAATCTGTGTAACTAAAATGTACCTGAAATTTCCAATAAAGAATTTATGTACTTAAAACATTAAAATCAAAATTACATATTGCAGAAAGGAATTGAAAATAAGATAAAATTAACTTTTCAAAATTTAAATATCGTTCTGATATTATGTTAAAATACTTTGTGCACTTAAATCCTTTGGTATCATTGCTAATGAATTCTTGCATAAAAAACTTTTTTTCGCGAAGTTAGCAACTTTTACGACATTAAAACGTATCGTTAGAGATATAAGATATATCCAATTTTCTTGAGTGTGTAAAGATAAATATTAAAACAAGAAATTGTTGGAAAAAAATTTAGATTATTTAAAAAATTTATTTTCCCCTGTAAAAAGGAAAATATTGCTATCGTAAAAAAATTCGGCCTGCAAATTTGATGTATGCCAACGTATCAGAAACCATGAAATTTGGTATGTGCAGTTTGCACCAAAATTATTGATCTATATCAAATGTCAGACAAAACCAGCAAATCGACTGGACTCAAAAAGCAACAATCTAGATTTTGGAATTCGGTATAAGATTTATGTAAATCGTTATCAAATTATTGATCAAATCCAGCAATGAATTACTTTCTGATCGAGCTAACCCTTTGAGTATATATTAAAGTGATAAATCGAAATTGCAATGAACTATATAAGCGAAATCTGGTAAATGAGCCCGACATCAAAATTATATATATAAACATAATTTTTTAAACAGAGGCAGAAGATAGAGAAGGCACTGAATTTTAAATTTCGCTTTTTTCCATCCCTGGAAACATAATTTATGTGCAAGCAGAAGCGATGTGGCACATCAACACAGAACGACACAAGAGCGAAAAGAGGAAAGGCTAATGAAATATTTATCCCCATGATTATATACTGTGAGATTTTGATAGGGATTTCTTTACACGTGTCAATTTAGGTAAGGGAGTTGTAGGAATCTTTTTAAAAAATGTGTCAGATCGATAAATTTTTATCCCTTCACTCAGAGTGTGGGAATAGTTTTATAGAGATTATGTTGCATTAATTAAATAAAAAAAGGTGGAATTGGATCAGGAAATAATAGAACATTTTAGAATAAAGTTAATATAGGTTGAATTAAGATAAAATTTTGGAAATTAATTAGGATTACATTAAATATATATAATATAAAGTACATGAGGAAGTTGTGAAATATACCACTCCACCCACCACCGCTTGTTTGATGAGAAGCGAGTTTCAGAATACTTTATTGGGGAAAAGTTACTCTTTTACATCTTCAGAAAAGTAAGATTTTAACGCAAAAAAACCAAGGAGACTATGGTGATATTAAGTAGTTAAAAGTGAGAGTAAGGGTTTAAAGACAGCAAGATTTGTTATAGTAAAAATATGTATTCCAACCTCACCTTAGCAGTAAGTACGAAATGTAAATTCGGAAAATATTTGAAAAAAAATCCGTTCTAATTTTTTGAATCAATAATCAAAGAGGATATTTCTGCCGTTAATGCTTAATAACAGGATCCCATAATAAACAAAAATACAGCTGAATTTCCTTGAAATGTTTTACTAGATTTCTCCCAAGTTATCTCTGTTATCAACGAAATACACTTCAAAGCGTTCAGTAAACCGCCAATTTTTTTTTCTTGATATATAACCCTAATCCTTAAGTTTGATAATTTATGAAAATTAATTGTTCCAAAAGAATGGTTAAGAGAAAAGTGTAGCTACTCTTTGCAATATAAAAATCAATGTAATCAAATATTCTATTTCAATATATGCCGACATCCTGGCCTAGGGGTATCGCGTCTTTCCCGTGATCTTGGCGCTTCGGGTTCGAGTCCTGGTTTGGGCATGGTTGTTCTCTTCCTTGTGTTCTCTCTGTGAGGTGCGTGAATGAGTCCCCCTCCCCTGTAAAAAGGGGTTGTGCAAGCTAGTGTGTGTGTGCTATTTCATTTGAGATAGAAGTCAGACTTCTGCTCTCGGGTGCTCAGGGGTCTTTACCCTCAGAAGCTACAGCGCAAAATTTGGCTTAAAATAGTCACACGACAAAAAAAAATTTCAATATATATGTATAATTTTGATACTTTGATTTAAGTTAAATTGTTTGAATTTATATAAATATTTTTCATATTTGCGATTAAAAAATATTTAACTTACTAAATCAACGTTTCCTCGTGTTGAGTTTTAGTTGTTTGTTTAATTAAAGCGCCAATTTTTTAACAACTTTTTATTAGAAATAAAGCTTATATTCTGAAACGCAGAATTTTCACAAGCTTCTTCAAAAGTCAAAACAACCTTCCTATTCAAAGAAATCTATCTCTTTCTGAAATTTCGATCCGTAATGCATATTTCTGAAACTATTGTATTATTCACAGAATTTTGCGCTTACTGCTTTAAATTTATTTGCATACTGCAAAGAAGCTAACTGAAAAGTTTGAAGTTAAATAGTTATTACATCTTTTTTAAATTAAGTTACAAGACTGACAGAAATTGTCGCTTTTCAAAACATTCAAACTTTATTTGAAACTTCCATATTTACAATTTGTTTCTGTAAGCTATGAGGAAAAAAATGTACTTCCGAATGGATCACGTAATAAATAAAATGTTCACAGATATCTTCTATTCTCTATAAAAATAAGCTTATTTTTTTGTTTGAATGTAGTATTGTAAATATTGAAAATTTCAAATTACTTCCTATATTTACTCTAAAATACTTTTCAAACATTTACTTTCAGATGTAAATGTTTTTTTTTTTTTTACAGTTTAATAAAACTTGTAAATTCTATTCAATTTTCAAAAGTTTCCTGTGCTTCAAATGCTATTGCTCTCATCCATGATGTGACTTTGTAAAAAAAAATTGTAAAGGGTAAACATTTCTAACTCTTCCTTTCAAGTCAGACTAAAAGATAATTACTTAGAAATATCAAATTCTAAAATTTAATATTTGAGTTGTTTGAAAGTTGTAAATCGACAAAAAAGGATCAGGAATTTTTGCTTCTAAAAATTGAAATGTAAACATTGAGTTCTGTTAAAATAAAAAGAAAGTTGAAATTATTAACTGTTAGCTTTAGAATAGCCTTACCTCTTATTAATGTTAGAAATTTCCTGCTTATTAACATCGACTTTATTTAAAGAATAGATTTAAAAACATTTCTTTTAAAATGCCAAAATTAAGGTAACTGTTGAGTAAAATGAAATTCCAGTTCTTTTAGTGAGATCAATAAAAAATCACCGAAATGATTTTAAAAAATTATTTCCCAGAATTTATATCGTAAAGGATTTTTTAAAACAAAGTATCAAAATTAATTTCTAATTCCCGAAAATAAATTTTTAAAAATTAAATAATGGCACTGCCCTCAAATAATAAAATATGAAAGTATGGAATTTTCCCCAGACAGATAGCAAGGGAAAAAATTTAGAATTCTTTCGCCATATAATTTTTAAATTACAAAAATTCTTTTTTAAAATCTATGGACTCAAATATAGCTAAACTAAATAAATATTATCAAGTGTTCTTTAACATAAACCTAACCCTCGTATAACTAACATCATTCATTCAAATAAATCATTATAATAAGAATTTTCCCTGAAATCACACTAATTCTAGAGATTTGTAGCAAAAAAATAACATAAAAATGTAAGAATAAATGAATAAATTTTAAATTCCTGAACTTTAAAAAGAAATTAAATATTTTATACTTCCAGATATGTCATTCACATTTAATTGTTTCCTTTATTAACCTAAATAAAGCTTTTATTGTAACGGAAATAATATTTCATTTTTTTCTCCCAATTACGTAATTAAAGAAATTCTTGGAGGAAATGAAACTAAAGCGATGTTTAGAAATGAAGTTCGCAAGAAATATTTTCTCTGTCATTTCACTGACATTAACGCAAATGATAAAAAGAATAAAAAAAATCGTGGAATAGTGGAAAAAAAGTATTTAATTGTGTTAAACTCTTCTCTTTTATACGCCGTTAAGAATGCCGAATAATAAGTTTATCAAAAAAGAAACCTCCTTAAGTACCTTTCCCATTCCACTGAAAGTGTCTTCAACTGAAAAAAATTGACAGAAAAAATTAAGACCAGAGAATATTCCATAATTGTGCGTAATTTGGCTTCTTGCCACTACTTTTGTTCAAAGGAAGACGATATCCTGGCCAGTAGCTGTTCCATGAATTTTTTAAAGATGGCAAAAACCAGTAATATTTCCTGGAAATGCTTTCCACTTTTTCCCCTTCTGTTTTATACGCAGTTTTTTTCCCCCTGTCTCTAACAAATTTATTTCCCTGCTGCTGTTCTCAGAAAAATAAGCTGTTTTATTATTTCATAGCAGCATCTTTTATATTATTCTTTGCTTTTTGGAAATGTCATTCCTTAACTTCTTTGGTTATTCTCTTGCATCCTCTACTTCTCATAAAACTTTTGAAGCAAAGTTTTATATGACTCCAAAATTTCAGTCTTTATTCAACTTCTTATTTATTTCTGTTTCGATAAGAGAGTCCTGCTTATAATTTATACCAGAATGCTCGGATAGTTCTATTCATATTTGAAAGTGGCCACTTCTTCAAACTATGCCTTTACTCAAATAATATGGATAGGTTAAAATAAACTTTGTCAACTTGATACTTTATAAAAAAGGTGTTATTGTTTTTTAATTTTGCTATTTTTAAACGTATATTATTGAGTTTGATGCTTTGCTTCGATATATAGATAGCTTTAAGAGATGTCTCATTATGAAAAGGAATGTTGTGTAAATAAATGTATTTATACATTAATTATTATAAAAAATAGCTTTTTTACATTAAAAAACATACTTAAATGAAACAGAAATAACTGTATCAAGATAATAATTTGTTGGAAATTTCTTAGTGTTTAGACTTCATAATCCCGGGTTTACCCCCGGCCAGTGGGCAGGGGATGTGCAGAAAAGGACAGATTTATATTTGCCACAATTTCGTAAGATAGATTCAGGCATTCCATGCTTGGCTATAAATTGCCGTTTTGGCGTCCCTGATTTTTTTCTTTTTCACTGCGTATCGTATTAGATTGATGGAAATTTGCGCAAAGAAAAATGGTAAAATAAAAATAAAAAGTCAACATACCAAAATTTATAAAACTAAAGAAAAAAAAAGGCAAAAAATTTTTTTAAAAAAACAACCTCGCATCGAAAAGAACAAAGAGCAAAAGATGTCGGAATTATTCTATAAGTGATCAATTTTTTAACGCCAAAGAAAAAGAAACAGCCAAATTTTACAAAAGCACGTGCAGTAAGAAAAAAAAATACAATATAGCGCCATGCTTTTGGCCCGTTAGGACAATTACTTGCCATCGACTGAACAGCATTTTTCAGCCTTTCTACCTATGCGCTGGTAACTAGTCGTCTTTTGACTGAGTGTAAATCCGGCATTAAGTTTTTAAATTTTATTATAAACTGACTTCTTGTGCTTTCGATGTATTACACGGTTAGGTACCATTTCATGTCGGTATTTTTTACCTTTCAATTAACAACTGCTTCAATAAGTATTAATATTAGACGAATAACTTAATATATAAAGCACACTCGAATACATTTATTTCTAAATAGCAAATATAATGAGATCTATAGGACAAATCTCACGCGAATAATATCTTCTGCAATTTTGATCACTGCTCGTTGCACAGAGCAGGAAAAGAAATATTCTTTTAATTCAGTTGTGCACTCAGCATATAAGATTTGATCATCCGCATTCATTGCTCGCTCAACAACCATCAATGAGCTCTCTTTGCAACTTCAAATAAACTTTGTCAGAATGCTAGCATTTTAATTCCTTGTGTTTGCAGTTTCTTCAAATGCCTATAGTTTCGTTATCAAAATTTACTAGATGGGAAACATTCTATTCAACTTTTTACTTATTTAAAGATCATTGACTGTAACTTATTCAATTAAATCATTTTAATCTGAGATTTTAGCTTCTTACGCCTCCCATGTTAACATAAAGTTGTGCTTTTATAATGTTAAGACTTTTTCCCCTTTTGTTTGCTGCCTTTTATTAAATTCAAAGCTATTCCATCTTAAAAAAATCCTTTTGAAAAGCTGGAAATTAAATTAATTGAATTCTGAGTTACTATCTGGCAGCATAAATTGTTGATGTTACAAAAAGTAAATATCAGGGTTTAAAAGTCACTTATAAGGCCCCTAAGTTCTAAGATATTGTTGTTATCCAAAAAATTTTTAATGCAAAAGTTGTTTGTCTTAATGAGAAGCTAATTTGGCTATTTGAATGATTTTTCTATATAAAATGTTAAGAAAGTGATAAAGAAAAGAGCATTTTAATTCCCAACATTTCTACTCCTTTGAGCTAGCTGCACCATTTATGTCTGAGATTTTTATATTTCTAACAATATTCCAAGCCAGTAAAAATCCAGACAAAGTAATTCTAGTTATCCTGTTCCACAAAATACATGGACAAAGTTTTATACGATTATATATATATATATATATATATATATATATATATATATATATATATGTGTGTGTGTGTGTGTGTTTGTATGTATGTATATATATATAATAACTTTTTAACGAAATCTTGCCATTAAAAACATTTCAATAAGTAGTGTTTGCTTTAGGAATGTACCTAGAATCTACCTAAAAACCTACCTACAATAGATGATAAAATTATAAATAAACCAGTATTAGTGGCCTCTTCATACCTTTTTCACAAACTGTTCTAATAGAGGTGTTATTCCCTTCCGCTTGCATAAAATTACTGACTTTGTACAAGGCCACAAATGACAGTTATAATCATATTTTTATATTCAGAATCCCTAACATGAGATTTATGTAATTCTTGGCATTAAAAAAATCGTGTGTCTTAATTGCATAGCGTTGGTAAGTAATAATTTTGGGGTGAATCGAACCTTTTTACTGAACCTAGAATGCTATCTTTGGCTTTGGAGAAACACGAACATTCGATTTTCTTTAACAAAATTAAAGTTTAAACTTTTAAAGAAAAAATTCATTTTATTTACAGAAACAGGTGGCTAGTTTTTAATGAAGTAGTAATGATGTTTTGTATCCATCTTTTAATTCCTGTGCTTCTTAAAACATTTTTCAAATATAAATTTAATTTTTTTTCTCTTTTTCTGATTTCTGATAAACATAATAACATATTAATAAATAATTGTAAATTAATACTCTCTTAGTTCATATTTAAATAATAAATAGAATTAAATATCATTCGCCTAGGTATAAATTAATCACGAATCAGATGAAATGACAATAAATTTAATAGTGAAAAAAGTGAAGCTATTTTTATGTATGTTCTTTTCCTTTATCTTGTAACATAAAATAAGAATGAATTTTATTATATCGATTTTCTTTCCAGATAAGAAAAATTATTTATTACTGTAATTTTATTTACCCTGGAGCTTATCTCAAACATACTAATAACAAACTGCCCAAAACAACACTTAGAATTCCAGACCTACAGCCTGGACAAGAATTATTAATCAAAATTACCATACGCAAACCTTTGTAACAAATAGGTGCAATGCAAGGACTGACAGTTCGGGCAGCATGCCAGAACTCTAAGTTACATAAATCGTTACACTGATGTTTCCTGATTAGGCCACAAGCAGCAACCTAATCCGGTTAATTTAATAAAATGTTCACGAATAGTGCTAACTTATTGGAATAAATAGCACTTCAAATACTGATATTTTTCTTTATTCCAAATAAAGTAAATTTGAGAGTTCTTGAGTTAACATTATAGGAAGATGGTATCCAGACTTTTTTGCAAATTTAAGAAGATCTAAATTGATAAAGAAAAAGTACTTTGAAAGAAGTTCAAATGAACGTGGGTTTGTTATATGGAATTAACCTAAAATTTATGCATACAAATAAATGTTTTCATAAAACTCTGCAGGAAAATTGAAAGTACATTTTTTTCAGAAGTTATTATGTTTTTTATTCTACAGAACTGATTGATAACAATTCATTTAATTTCGCTCGGAAAATATGTACACATAGAATTGGATTGAATGTATTACTTAATTTTTTTCTGTAAATTATGAGCACATACGCTTTCTTATAATAAATTTCTATTAGAGAATATTTAATTCATAAAAATAAAGTTAGCTCCAAATTTTAAAATTCGGGAAATTTTTCATACTATTTGTTATTCGATCTTGATTTTGATGAAATATCAAATTAGGCAACAAAGTTTTCCATACTATCAATTTCAGGAAAGGTTTTAAACATGTTTTTATGAAGATCCATCAGAAATATTAACATAAATTAAATAAAAAGTGTTCTTTACAAAGTTACTTTTTTTCTCAATTGAAAAAACAAATGTACAGATTTATATAAAATCGAAATTAGCAGTTTTCACTAAATATGAGGAAAAGTTAATTTTAAAACATTCATTTCTTAATAAAATAAATTAAATAATATTGTAAAAGCCATTATTGAATTGATTTTATTTAATTTTCTTAGTCATACTTTAAACGAAATTTAAGTAAATGAAAATTAATTTAAACAAAAGGATATTTTAGTGAGTATTATATGTAGATGATGCCAATATTTAGTAAAAAGAAATTGCAATCTGATGATTAAGTTGTCAAAAATTTAACAAGAATGATAATTGTAAGTAAAATTTCATTTATGTGTATTCAGAGTTTGACACTGAATTAAAAATCAAAAATATATTTTTAAATAGATTTTTTAATGGTTTAAATTTTACAATACCTCACTTCCAAAAATTATCTTTTTTATCGTTTTATAAAGGGGACCATAAAATTGGCTATTTTTTTTCACCTCAAGAAAAATATGATTCAATAAATAAACATATAGAATATAAAATGTTTTAAATATCCATAATTTTGAATTAGTTTATTTTTTGATGCATTAACGATGTATCATGTGAAGGAAAAATGAAAGAATAAATTTGATTTGCTTTTCGTAATTTATTGAAAATCCTTTTTTCGTATGTATTTATTAAAAGTCATTCCAATTATTTCTAAATGCACTTATGTTTGTAATTTGTTTCATTATGTTCTCTCTTTATAACAATGAATGCTGCTGGAAACAAACTAATTTAATTCATTTAACTTTAATCAAATTGTTTACAATCAAATGCTATAAAAACGTACTATGTTTTGATTGGACTAAATGATTTAGATAATTCAGTTGAAAAGATGAAGCAATGTTCTAGTAGTTTAATTAATTTATTTGTATTAAAATTGTTTTTAATCTTTTCTTAGTATATAATTACCGACATATTTTTATAAAAAGACAAAATATAATTACTTCAGTGATGCAACTTTCTTCATTTTATTTACACAATATAAAATTTCATAACGAACTCATATAATTCAACGAAAAGACCATAATAAGTTCCCTCATAGCATTTGTCATTTTCATATTTTTATCTGTTTTGTTTTGTTATAAAAATTTATTGATTGATATGAATATTGATAATTTCTTTTTTAGATCCACATCATTTCACATCTAAAGAATTAAGATTGTAGTTGATGTTTTTTTTTTCTTGCACAAGCTTATTCATTTATCAAAGACATTTACATTGTGGCCGATAATATTTTTAATCCACGTCAATCTGGGCTACCAGAATTTATATTGTAGCTGATAGTGTTTTGAACCCCTTTCGGTCCATGCATCCACAGGTTTAGTTTGTAGCTGAGAGTTCGAAAAAGTAGCAAATCACTAGCAATATGTGCAAGTACAAATTAGAGATATTCTTGATCTTGCAATAATGATTGTCGTTGAAGGAGATTTTTACTATTCCCCGACGTATCTCCCCTCTTTTCACGTGGGTGTACTTTGTTTGAAAAACATCTACTGTGCTAAAAATACTCGTAAACGAAATATTTTGCGTTCTTGTATTTTATTCCATGTAAATAATAAATACAAATCTATAATATACATTCATTAAAAAACCAATATGCTTATGCAAGAGGGAAAAAAATCATTTTCATTGAAATAACTATTTACCACAATGAAACGAGAGAAAACTGCCTGTTTTTAATGCCTCTTTGAAACATATTAAGCATTTATTTTTTCGATAATAAGTATACTTAATAATAAATGTCGTCTGGTATAACCTTTTAGGAGATAATTCTAAAATATTAATTAATTCCTTAGAATTTATTTACATTTCTTTTACTGTTTATAAAAATAATAACAGTTAAAAAGCATTTTAATAAACTAAAAAAAACACAATATCATAAAAACTATCAAACATTTAACCAGTATCACTTTTCTTTTTTCTCTACATCTTTCAATGTGAATAGCTAGACATTTTCAGAATGAATGAATTCGTTATTAATTTTTAAAATTGAACAAAAAAGAATTTTTAATGTTCTTTTTTATGCTATTCTCTTTATAAAAAAACCGTTTTTATCTCTTTCTCTTTTATTTTTCTTATCTGTTTTCTAAGCATCAAATATCACGGAATAAATAATTTCTTACTAAACATTTAGTCTGTGTTAGTTAAGATTATTCAGGAAGTTACTCTATTTCAAAAATAAAATATATACAAAAATTTTTCATTCATACTTATATTCATAAAAAATATATATACTCAAAGCTTATTTATTATACATGAAATCCATCAGAAATTTACATATTCAGAACATTAAACTATATTTCTGAGCAAAGCATAGATAAAAAAATAACCTTCTTTTCTATTTTTTTCAATATGTAGTAGGATAATATAGAATATTATTTCAAGTGCGAAAACACCACTTTAACTAATAAATTCAACATAAATGAATTTATTGGAAAACAGCACAGTGAAATAAGGCAACACGTTCTCGCCTACATTTGCACTGCTATTTACAGAAGTAACATTTTAGTTATCAATGCCTATATTACCAAGTGGAAAAAAAGATTTAGCTAATGAATTGCAAAAGTTTTTAATGCAATACATACACTAAAACTACCTCCGTCTGCTAGTGACGTATAGAAATTTAAGGAGAATGTATAGATTCTGATGTTGTACCTAAAGTTTAGCTAAGTTTTGATCAAATATCTGATGCTGTGCCTCCAGTCTAGCTGTTTTGATCGAATATCTGACGTTGTACCTCCAATATAGCTTTTTTGATCAAATATCTGATACTGTATCTCCAGTCTAGCTGTTTTGATCAAATATCTGATGCTATGCCTCGGTTCTAGCTGTTTTGATCAAAAATCTGATGCTATGCCTCCGTTCTAGCTGTTTTGATCAAATATCTGATGCTGTACCTCCTATCTAACCAAGTTTTGATCAAATATTTTTTTAAGTTCAGTTTATAAAAAAGCTCAGGATTGCATCTATAATTTTTCCTGTTCTGTTTTTTATACATATTAATTATATCAAAATTCTATTTCACACTAACTATCTGAATATCATTTATAAGGATATAATGTAATTAAATAAGCTTGTGAAATTATATCAAAAATGCTTTTCACGATACAAATGTGGAGATACAATTCTCGAATTTAACAGAATATTTAATTTATTATTCTTTACTGAACACAAAGAAATGAAAGAATCTTCTAGGTGCAGCAGGTAATTTACTTTCCTTAATAAAAGGCTCAAGCAGAATACGAATCCTATACAAAACATTTTTAAAGAAAGTTTCGAGTGTCATACACAATTTCAGAAATTTATATACAAAAATTTTCTTCAGAATAAAATTGTTTCAACAGACTGAATATCAATATTTGTTTAATGTTTGCATGAAAGATTTTCCATAAAATCAATATAAAACACAAAATTCTAGTGCTCTGCGTCTATGTTGTATCATATATAAATTGTGTTTTGAATGTAAGAAATAAAAAGTCGCAGAAAGTCTTGAGGTTTGAATGAAATATTTATAAGTTTACTGTCTAAATAACTCAATACTTCATCATTGATAAATCCTTAGATTTTGATAGTTGGGGAATGATTCTTGAAGTTTTAACCAAAGTAAGTCAAATTTGAGTACACAATAAAATCTATATATTGTTACGAATCCGTAATGCTGCTTCCCAGCATAGTTGGTTCCATCATTGGAAAGAATGTTTTACAGTCATCTCTATGGGACAGGGTCTGGACGTCGTGCCGGGGGTCCCAGAGCTTGGCGACTTGGCGACCAATTTGGCGACTTTGGCGCCAAAATAGATTATACGCGAAACTTCGAGAATTTTCCCGATCCGTCCAGTAGGAACCGAGATACGCCTCGAACGTTCCTGATTGGTTGAGAGGCTTCTAGCCCCGCCTCCTGAGACCTATAAGAGGGGCTACAGCTGCCAAGTCAGTAATCCGAGCCAGAGTCGGAGAAGTAGAAGACGGAGGAGTCGGAAGCGACTGAGTCAAGCTCGTGCTGAACTGAGCTGTGCGCTACAGTCTGCAGTAGATTCTGGTTGTATGCTGCTGTGTATGCTGTTGTATGCTACACGTCTCGGGTGAAGATAATCGTCTTCTGTGCTGTATATAGTTGTCGCTTTTGTGCTGTCCTGTGTGTCTTCGTGTAAATAAACGTCGTTGTTTTTATTCTACTTCTGCCTGCTGATTGAGCGTTCTCTACACACCATATCACTTCCACTATCCAAACGAACCCCGGTAAAGAAAATTTCGTAACAATATATTTCATACAAATCGCAATTTGGATTATTTATCTAAAACATATATCTTAATAAACGATAATATTTTACGAAATTTCCACAATGTTCGATAATCAGAATAGTATAAAATATCATGGAAGAATTATAAAAATTTTGATGTTCATTTAGTCTTAATATAGATTATAATTTTAGAATTTTAGCATAAAATGTTTAAAATATAAATATCGATAGACTTTGAAACAAAACAACTGGCAAAAATTTTGCCCTAATATTTATTAAAAATTTGATAATTTTTAAATTCTGCATACTTTTAGAATAAAATTCAATAATCGAAGTAAAAATTTTAAAAGTAAGAAAATTTATAAGGAAATTTTCGATCTAAAAACCTTATTAATGAATACTTCTTAAATACAGAATTGATTTCTATTTGTAATCATATAATAAATAAACATTGCTTTATTTTTAAAAGTGGCTTCTGCTTTTGAATTGATTACTTCTTTAACAATTATACTAATTTAGCAGTTGCATGACTTCTCTTTTGGATGACAGATTTCGATGCCTGATTAGGCCATCCCATAATGCATTGCGATTGTAATGCGAATGAGATAATATGTTGTTCTATTAAGCTGCGGTCGTGAATGTTTTGTCTTGTGTTTGTTTAGTGTGAATGTACTTATTAAAAGAAATATTCCTGAAAACATACGTCCTGCTGCTTCCTTCTGCACGGATCATAATAATCTACATTCCACCACATTTGTGATGGCGGAAAATTTTTCTTGTGATCGTCGGAACGACTTCACTTTCATTTCCTCCGAAATTCTATTTCGTTGGGCGCCAATGTGGTGGAATGTAGATTATTATGATCCGTGCAGATGGAAGCAACACGATGTATGTTTTCAGGAACATTTCTTTTAATAATAGCATTCATACTACACAAACACAAGACAAGATATTCACACGTGCAGCTTAACAGAACAGCATATCATCTCATTCTCATTACAATCGCAATGCACTAGGGAATGGCATATGGAGTAGCCTAATCAGGCATCGCCATCTATCATCCAAAAGAGAATATAAGAGTAATGCAAGTGCTACACTAAGAATTAAAAATTTTATAAATGAATAAAAATTGTTTTCATGAGCGTTTAAAGTAATGTTTTCTCTGGTGCTTAAAACATCTAGAAACATCTCAAACGCCCAGTATCTTTCCGAACAACACTCTCAAATCATTAAATATTGATAAAAAAATGTTATGGATTCATATTTATGCTGTGAATGGTAAATTTTCTTTTTTAGAGGTAGTTTTTCCTGAAGATGAAAGCGCACAAATGAGCAAAAAGGTTTTTAATTGGATCCATTGGGAGATGAAATATTTCAGATGTAATAAATGGAGGAAAATGTTTTATGAGAATCAAAAGTGCCTTTTTTTTATCTCATTTTTCGTTCGCAGGCAAAATGACTTGAGGGATTTAATCTAAAGAAAAAAATTTTTGCCATGAATTCTACACTGTAGCTTTCAGTAAATAAGTACATTTCACAACAAAATATATGAAAATATGCAAAGCATGTACATTTCTAGACAAATAATTTGAAACAATACAATTCAGAGCAAATAGTCTGGAACAAAATTTTTATTTAAAAGTTATGGAAAAAATATTTATGCAAATAATAATAGTAGTGGTTCTAAAACGAGCTTCTTTTTTCATACCATTTTCTTAT
>JAPMOR010072383.1:194513-211593 GCA_026543865.1 Argiope aurantia
TGACTTTATTACGAAAACACTGTTGAGATTATAATCAATATATTTCGAATATTTTGGTGCACACACTTGACTATCAATTTTTTTAAACTATCATTCCTACACTACCACGAATCTACTTATTTTCCCAATACATAACAGGTAGGGAAAGATCGACACCCCATTATTTAGTCGAAATAAGTTTTCCATCAAACTGTATCGTACATTATAACGATTTCTGGAGTTTGAGGAGTATTGGATTTTTGTTCACGACCTCAAAGTCGGCAATTTTCCAAAATAAATATAGCATCTGATTTCCTAGTATAGTATTAAATTATTTTCTTTCCAATATCTTAATTAAGGAAGAAAAATATTGAAAGAATTTACAGAAATTTTTACTCAGCTATAGTATTTGATCAAAGTTTATATTCTATTGGATATTTGTATCATTTCTCGAAATGAAGATATAATGTTAAAAGAAAATTTTTATAAGAGCATTTTGTAAACAACATCTAAATGAAAAAAAATCAAATTTTTACTCTGTTGTATAAGAAGTTTAGAAAAAGTAATGTAATTTTCAAAAAAATTCGAAACTCGAGATCTTAACAAATCTTCACATTTTCAATCTCCCTAAGTACAAAAAACACATTTTTGGTAAATGTTTGCATCTGTGTCATTGCTAATCATAAACTGAATACTTCGACCCACCAAAAAGCACATGAATAAAAACTTGAATGACCGTACCGCCGCAACAGTAACAATGGCTGGAATTGTGGTTGAGTCCAGAAGACAATCATCGGCAACGTTGCTACCCTTCCTTAAGGAAGTGCGTCCCGTCTTCGATGAGAGGAGCCAGACCCTCACCTTTTCGTATACCCACAAGGATGGCGAGAACCAACCATCATGCCGGAAGATTCTGATCCTCAATTAAGAGGTGCAAATCCGTAAGAGTCTATCTGTGGTAAAGATGATTCACAAGCCTTTGAGCTTTGTGGATGAAATTGTTTATCTTTATACCAATTAATAAATTTTGTCAAATTAGAGCAAAATCCGTTCAGAGGAGTCTGTCTCTCCGGCTGTTTAAATATAAGTTAACACGATAACTACAAAACGAAGAGAGCTAGATGGATACAATTCGGCACGCATATTTAACATCCGGAATATAGACCATATTAAATTTTGATTCAAATCCAATAATGAGTTGATTCTCCGTCAATTTGTATTTTCAGAAACATGTAAACGCGATAAAACAGCGACTTAAATATTTCAAATTTCGTATAGGATTTTGTAATTATAAGTATAATTTTTTTAATCAAATTTTTGTTTTAATCAGTTGGAAAGAACCCAAATTAGGTCTTCGGATCATGCCACTTTTAGATTCATGCCAGGGATTAATTGTGAAAAACTCGTCAAAGATCAAACGATATATTCAGTAAAAATGCTAAATTTACGCCATAGATTAATATTTCGTAATTATTGAGCGTCAGTGCCATGCGAGGCATTTTCTGGAATAACATCGCACATTAGTTTTATTTATTTATTTATTTGATTTTTGGTATTTGATATTTTCCCCTAATTTACATGAATACCTGCGAAATATTTATTTAAAAAATAAAATTGCTTGATTTAAATTTTAAAACTCAAAATCTGAATTAATTTAATACAATTAATAATTTAAATTAAAGAAATTTGAATTCTAAAATTATTTTGGAACGTAAATTCTTGAAATATCTGCGAAATGTTGATATCGCATGGTAAAATGAAAATTTGCTTAAAAAACTTTATTTTTAAATCACTGTTTAAACGCTTTTATTATTTTAATTAATATTATAATAATTATTATTTTAAAGCTACAAGCCGATTTTCTAACAATTATAAAAAAAAATTTGTCATACATTTTTGAATAATACATCTACAAGAAATTTAAGCATAAAAAATATATGCTTATCCTATCATATAAATTGAATAATCTTCTTCTTTAAAAGTTTATACTGGCTATCTATTTTGATGCATGCATAATAAATTTGTAGTAGAGAGAATGTAATTCATGAAAACAGTAAGGAAAATGATTTTGTAAAATTGTGAATAACACTGATGAAAGCAGACTACTTAAGGTAAAAAAGCATTTGGCATATTTATGATTTTCAATTTTGCAAATAAGTTCTTTCAACCTCAAATTTAAACAACAAAGTATTTCCGCAAGTATTAAACCAAGAAATTTCATACTAAATATAATGTAAAGCTAAATGTTATTTCTGTTACCAACATCATTTTTTTCCTTTGTTCTGAAATAAGTCAATTTATTATTTTGATTGACATAAAAAATTACTTCTATTTATTCCAAAACAAGTCTGACATTTTAATAACTGCTTTTATTGCCCCATTTTGCCATGAAAAAATTTTATCATTTTCTTTAGAAAAGAATTTTTACCCAACTTTTTAATAGTGACACACATAAATTGAATTTTAATAAGGGAGAAAAATATAAAATATGTATTCTTTTTATTAATTCTTAAGTGACATTGTTTTAAAAATCTATATTTCATGAAAGCATATCCCAATTTGATGCTTAACTTATTTTCATTTATCAAACACAGAATGCACCGCCAATTAATTGGATGGTGTATTATGACGGGTTTATTCTCGGCCAGTTATAAGACGGCCAGTAGGCAGCAAATGCGTAGAAAGTCTGAAAAATGCTTTTCGGTCGATGGCAAGTAGTGCCCTGACAGAACAACAATATGCCACTATATTATATTTTTTTCTTTCTGCGCCTGCGTTTGTAGAATTTGGCGAGCGTTTTTTCGTGAAAAAATTGATCATTTATCATAGATTAAATCTGACATTTTTTGCTCTTCTGATGAGAGGTTTTCATTTTATTTGTCATTTCTTTTTCTATACTTTCCCAAATTTAGGTATGTTGACTTTTTTTTTATTTTACTATGTTTCTTTGAGTAAATATCCCTCATTTTAATTCTATACGCAATGAAAACGAAAAATTCAGGGACGCCAAAACGTCAATTTGGAGTCAAGCATGGAATGCCTGAATTATAGAGCTGATATAAATGGAGGAAGCTAGTCGCTTGTTTCTAGTCTAAACAAGTGTACGCAACATGAGCCAAGTCGTGTGAGAAATCTGGTCTTTTTTGGCGCCATATCGCAAATCTTGGCATACTCAAAAATTGCCGCGCAACGTTTTGTTTCCCAGCATTGGGTCCGGTCGGTTTTCATTTCCGGTTAACATTTCCTAAATAATTTCTATATATATATATTCATTCTTTGAAAACTAAGCAAACTGGTATCGAAAATAATGTTTTCTTTTTTACATCAGTAGTCGAGTTTATTTATTTAAATAATGTTTACTTTTTTTGTGCATTAATTAAAAGTGAGTATTTTTCTTCTTTAAGTAAACATTTTATTTCTTTTCTTTACCCCAAAACATCTTTTAACTTTACATTACATGTTCAAATACTTTTATCATTATCTCATGCAGATAAAAAAAAAACTTTTTATAATAAAAGCAGATTATAAAAGTGACCCAGGTCTCTTTTTTTTCCTTAAATATTCTGAATAATATTTATTTTTGCATAAAAAATGAAAAAGATATTAATTAAAACTGTCTAATTATTTTGAAATAATTTATAAAGAAAAGAAAACACTAGCCCAGAATCGAACCCAGATATCCTGAATGCTAGGCCAGTACCCTTACCATTACACTACTCGAACGCTCTTTCGGGTAACACATTATTAGTATATAAGCTAATCTGAAAGTTTTAAGGTTGACTATTGAATCTTAATATTTTCATTAATAAACATTCTAAATGTATACTATCATTATAAAAAATCTTATTCCGAACTTAATTTTAAACCACGTGCCTTCTCCTTGTTAATATCAGTTTTAAATATTTCGTTTCTGGTTTATAGTGTTGGCGGTAACTTTGCTTCTAGCTACCGCAGAAACAAAATTAAATCATTTTTTTAATCTTAAATGTGTCGATTTAATACAAAATAATGAGGAAATTCGAAATTTTTACGAAAACGGTGATTTTAGGGTATGTGCATTTCGCACGTTATTAATAAAGTTAACATTCAGACAAAATTTTTATCTGTAAAGATAGCATTTCTTTCTTTAATAGTTTATCTTTAGAATATCCACTAGTTTTTTTTTAGATCTTAATTAAAATTTATAAAATCTTGCAATTACTGCTAGCACATTTATGAAATTTTACTATATAATATTTTCAATAAAACGTTTTAGTTTCACGATTTCATTCACAATGATGATTTAATATCTTTTACGGTATAATACGATTCGAATATTTATGGTAAAAAAAACATATTGGAAATAATCAGGAACTTTATTTGCACTAAATACACAATTATTAATCGATCAAAACTGTTTTTTTACCATTACCAATTACCAATAGTGTTTTTATGTAAACACTTGTATTGACGAGAAAAAATCACGCCAAGTTTGCAGCCAAGCACTTGCAACACATTCAAGATTAAAATAAAGCAAGTAACAAAATATAATGCAGTTACATCAGTTTAAATGAAGCTTAATAACAAATTAAATAAATTTAATACGATAACTAAACCAAACTATGAAATATTATTCAGCTTTAACACCAAAATCACTGAGTGATGGAAGATACGAAATTTTAAATTGATTTAAAATGGATATAAGCAGAACATGTTTATTGTGCATATCGGTGAAATGATTCAAGACTATCCATAGAGGCTTTTTCTTTGCATCCAATTGCACAGCAATAGTTAACCATGGCTTAAATAGGTTTTAAAATCCAACAGTTAAAAGCGAGAAAAAATCTGCCATTGAAATATAATGGGGAACGGAGAAGGCGGTTACAGTGAACACAAATTCTGTCCACAAGTCACGTGATTTTATCTTGTCCTACACTAAAATAGGGTAGCACTCCCTCTATAAGTATCTCAGCTCTATGTCCTGAATCTATTTTATGAAATTCTAGCAAACATAAATCAGTCTCTCTCTGCGCCTGCGCTGCCTACTGGCCGAGTGTAAGCCCGGCATTATGCTTATTTCCTTAGTCTCGTTTGGGCTTGAATTTTAAAATATGTATTCATTCTTAAAACTTGAAAAAAATATGTATCTCTTTGACACCATATAGCTCCCTAAATATTAATTTCACTCCTTTAAAAAAAATCATAATTGTTTTGCTTGAAAAATTAATATATACACTTCCAATCCAGATTCGTGTCTCAGTTATTTCAAATTATTTTTTATTCCCCATCAATTCTGTATTATTTAAAGATTATACACCTGCAAATATATTTATTTGCTGAATTTTGATTTTGTAGCATTTTGTTTCGCGATATGTAGGACAATATGGTTGTATCACCGTCATCTCATACAAATAATATTGCTGATGACTTCAAATTAATTAGACCATTGTGATATTCCAAGATGTCGCTTTGCTTTCTGTAATATGTGTTTATGTTCATGAATGGATGATGGTCGCTGAATAGTTATAAAAAGAACCTGTATTGAACGAGTTCAATTTATAAAACATTATAGGGACGAGCTTTTAGAATAGCCCATAGAGGCAGTGACTCATAAAGATATATAATTACAATATGGCAAAAGAAACTTCAAATGCGAAATTATGGTTTTCCTGATTATTAACTAAAGAATATCAATCTACAGAAAAACAACTTATTATTACATACTCCTTAAAACCGCATGACTGTTTGGTCTCTGTAGATATTTTAATGTCGTTTTATTCTTTTTATTAATATGGAAGATTAATTAAGATTGTTTATATAATTTCTTTGGTCATATAATATCTTTTTTGTTAAATGCAGTATATATTGAAAAATATTGTTTAGTATTGGTTATTTTATAAAAAGGACTACTTGATTACCCCTCTTTATTATCAGAAATTTTCTTTTATCTGACTATGATATTCTCTGCTTATGTCGATATATTGAAACTCTATCGTATATTATCGTATTGAAAGAGAATTTTCAAATAACTTAAAATGATCCGTCTGAAGAAACTATTTGGTTTATATAAAACAAATAAGTATAAATCAAAACAATTAGTTCTGAATATTTTTTCAATATTATCTGAGAAAATCAACAAAGTCTTAATGAATAAGTCTTAATCATCAACATCTTAATGAATAAGAGAAATTCATAACGACAGCTTTAATATAAATTTTCAGCGAATTTTTTTCCGAATTTTAAAGCTATCAAAATTTCTTTTAAGCAAAATTTTTTTTTGTATTCTTTGATTTTGTGTTTTTTTCTGACATTTTTACATTCCATAAATATATTCTTTATATAAATTCGAAAATGTAGTTTTCTTTAGGAAAAATAAGCAAATAAACAATCTTCCTGACTTTTTATAATTTGGAACTAGTTAAGATACAAAAAAGAATTTGTTTTAAAAGTCAAAAGGAAAATAAAATAAGATACTTTCGGTTACAAATTCTCAGTAATGTGTTTTCCCCTCCAAAGGCATCCCAAAAAGCGAATTCTTAGAAATAAGCAGTTCTATAAATGGCGAAAAATTCAATCCTTAATGCATTCATTTATGCTGCCAGAGAGACCTTACAAATTCCTTTTATTTGTGAGATGTCATTTGTCTTTTTTGCCAGGATGAATTTGAATTTAATGCAAATACATTAAAAGGTTAAACTTTTGAAGATAGAAATTTATCTAGAGAGATAAGTAAGAAATAATGGCACAGAAAGGAAATTCAAAGAAGTGGTACTCGTATAAAACTTGAAAGAATGTGTATAATTTAAGTTTGTAATGCAATTCGCGAAGAATTTATTGCATTTTTCATCTCTTACAAGCTGCTGCTCAAAAGCAATCTTCATTCCATTTTATTGTTTAGACTTTCCAAAGAAAAATAGATGTTATGTGAGACATAAAAGTATTTTATTTTCTATAAATCATGGGTTTTATGGTTGAATAAAATATTATCTGGCGTTTTCATAAGTATAATCAACCATTTCAGGCATGTGTTTACGAGATCGTTTCGTAGTTTTCTTTCCGGTTCTGTGGGAATTTGATAAATGCGTTGCTCATGCACGCAAAAATATTTATATATTATTTATTTTATTTATTATAAGCTTAAAAGATAAAATAATTTCATACCTACAGGCTATATTTATCTGGGGTTTCTGTGGAAATTTACTAATGCATGCAAAAATGTTTATATATTATTTATTTTATTTATTATACATTTAAAATGAAAAATAATTTTATATCTACAGGCTATATTTATCTATGATTTCTGTTCAAATTTGACAAGAGTGTTACTCATACATGTAAAAATATTTATATATTTATTTATTATATACTTTAAAGGTAAAATAGTTTTATACCTACACGCTATATTTATCTGTGATTTCTGTGGAAATTTGATAAATGTGTTGATCATGCATGTAAAAATATGTATATATTATTTTTTTATTTATTATATACTTAAAATGTAAAATAATTTTATACCAACAGTCTATATTTATCTGCGGTTTCTGTGGGAATTTGATAAACACGTTTCTCATGCATGTAGGAATATTTATGTATTGTTTATTTTATTTATTATATACTTAAAAGGTAAAATAATTTCGTACCTACAAGTTATATTTATTAAAAAGCTAGAATTCATTTTGTATTTACAAATAAATGCCGCTTTTCAGTAAATTTTCTTGCGTACGAAATATACATAAAAAAAATGAGAATTATTTTATAAATAGTCACCTTTGATTTCAAGTTGGTTCTCCGAGAATGTAGGTTATATTTAATTAAAATTGAATCGTTTAGATATAATTCCATGTCTTTGATTCCCTCATATTGTGTACTATTTTTATTTCCTTTCATATGTTGTACTTAATTTGTAAAGGGACTTTCCTAATGGAGATCACGATATCTCAATACTATTAAAAACGTCAATGTTCGTTTCATCTATTTTCTGTAGCAAATGCGATTCAGTTTTGTAATGTGGGTTTTTCCCTTTATTATTCGACTTTTAAATAACACAAATTTAAATAGAATCCTTCTCTCTTAGCTTTCGAAAACGGAAAAATATCGATAAATAAAATATTTGATGAAGGAATGAAAGCGGTTTAATTTCAGAATATCAATATAATCTATTGTTAGGAATTAGGTACAGAAATATTTTTAGGAATTATCAAAATTCAGGAAAATTTCCCACAGTTATTAAATTGGTATCATTAAAAATACATTTAAATATTTGAAATGATGCAAAATCAATATGTATATATGTTCGGAAGTCATCAAGGAAAACAACAAAAATTTGCTTAATGTTTAATTAATTAAAATTATATTTCAAATTTCTCAAAATGCTCCTTGGCGCATGTTCTCAACCTCCAAGGAACATATGAGCTAAATTTCGTAACTCAAAATCAAATATTCTGGCCTGTAGAGAGCTAACATATACACACACATTCATCTTTATTAGTAGTACAGAAAAAAGGCTAATCAACAAATTTTAATAAACTTAAAAATTTTAGATTTCTGAGTGAAATATACTCTTCTGTAAGTTTGTGTTGATGTAAATTCAGTTATACAATATAATAGAAATTAGTAAGACTCTGTGATTAATAAGCGTGATTAATAATAATTAATTAATTGATTAATAATACTATGAAACTATGATTATATAATTATTAATAAATATATGAAATATTATTATAATGCTTTCTGAAGTTTCTATAACTGTCCTTCATAAGTGATATCGAACTGATGCTATCCTATTTTCCATTCGAAGTAACTAGAAATATAATGGCAAGGACATAATTTTCTCTCATAAAAAAATCAAATATTCAAACTAACAGTGAAATGACCAATCAAAAACACGTCTCGTAATTTATTTACTATGACACAAACACTTCTCACCATGCAAATAGCTTTATTTTGTGATTAGAATTTTATTTATTTATTTTCGTAATTTCAATAAGCTACGGTTAACAATTGTTTTTAAATCGAAATGTAACTAACAAATTCAATGCAAAATGAAAATCGATTTTTAAGTGCTCAAATAAAAATCTGAATTCATTTCACACATCACTCTGATGTGAATTAAAATGATGAGAATTTTTCTTACTCATTCAACTTTTTTAATGAAAATATCTCTTAAATTATACAAACAAATGTAAGATTATTTGTTTGTCAAAAACATTTAGCTACTTATAAGAGAAAAGAATGACTTGTAAAAAGAAAAAAAAACCCTTATAAAAAATGGACTTCTGGAATATTTCACTATTGAATATTCTATTTAAGTAATAAATAGAGGAAGAGTCATTTAATTTCAATTTTTGAAGAGTTGCATAGCTCATCTCTATTATTAATAATTAAAGAAACTAAACGCAAATTTTCTTTTCATTTTACAATTCAATATATTCAGTATAATCAAATCTTCTCAGCAGTGATAAATGGAATCCTTTGACTCATTAAACGCCAATTAATGTTAACTTGTGCTACGAAGAATTAAAACGTCCCTTCCTTTTAATTATTAGAAGAAATTCTTAAGCCAATTTTCAGTTGTTTAAAATGACTCAAGAAGCATAAACACTGTTTTTACATTAATTTTGAATAGAAATGTTAAATGGACAGGAAAACAAAGGAATAGCAGAGATATTCTGAAAGGCATTCTCCTAAATCTAATAAAAAAACCGAACATTGAATTCGTGAGCATCAAATAATCTCTTTAAAGACGTTCATTTCGAGAGTAGAATTATATGAGAATTAAAGACTTTCGCGATAATGGGCGTAAGAATGTAAAAGTAAAAATATTAAATCTGATATAGACATTCTTTTAGTTTCCTTTGCAACTGTTCTTCCGTTAATGTAATCCATTTGACGTTAATGTTCGAATCTACGTGCTGTCGGTTTTCATTATTTCAGAAATAATATTAGAAGACATTTTTTATTTGTTTCTGGAATTTTTTTTTCTCTTTCTGTTCTTTAAACGTACATTTTTTTTCTTTTTATGCATTCTTCTTGATTTCTTTCTGTTTTCGATTATAAAGGATTAAAACGTTTGCATATAAAATATTTTAAAAAAAAACTATTTCCATTTTAATTAAATCAAATAATTTGTATAGTACGAAATGAGAATATATTATGGATGAATTTTATATGCCTGGAATATATATATACCTTACCTTTGCCTCAAAGATTTAATTTTTTTATTGTTGATTATTCATGGTTACTTTCTGTTATTCAGCATAAAAAGATTAGAATTAGTTTCAATGTTTGCGTATGAAAGAATTCTTTATTCACTAGTACCATTCTAATTGAATAAAATAATTTGTGGTGTTAAATGAAAATATATCATTAGTGAACTTCATTATTTCTCCATCTTACACTTTTAATTATTGATGTACTTTTTGTTGAATATTTTACATTTTTTTATGTAGCTTATAAATATTATAACATTATTTCCAGATACTGTACCTGCAAATGAAATATTATTTTTTCTTTTCAATAGTCAATGATAAAATGTTATCTGCACTTACTGCAATTAAGCATATGGTGTTATGGTGCGATTTGTTCATGAAAACATTCATGTCCAACTAAAATCTCATTACCTAACTTCGTTACAAGACGCGCAACGACCTGAATGGTTCTAGAAAAGATTCCTAAAACAATTGATAACTTGAAAGCAAGAAGTAGTAAAGGACAATAAACTTGTAATGGAATACACATTTAAAGTATAATATAATTTTTTTCAATATACTAATTTCTATATATTAAAGAAAAATATCTTCATAATTGTTTGATGTAAATAAGCAACAGTTTCAGCAACCAAGCCAGATGCAAACTAGAAAAACGAGTAAATTTTTAAACATTGTTATGCTACTGTACTCTGAACAAGAGATCTAGACTATAATATTTTTTGCTGATTTCAATACAGGTGAAACGTTTGATTGAGTAGTACATAATTTTACATAAGTTTTCTTTTTCTATATGAATTTACTCTTTCAAACTATTTGATAAAAACAATAAAAATCCATTTTTGCCGATTCTAAATAAGTTAATGGATATGAATGGAACAGTAAAGTGTTTTTTTTTGGACCCAAAAAAAGCAAGAAGTTGTAACATTTAGAATGTAACAGCTGATATAATCAAACCAAACGAAAATAAGATAAATGAATCATACGTAATGTATTAACAGGTTACTATTTTCAGGAAAGAAGCTTTCATCTGATTTCAATATTGTCTAGAACTCTCAGTTGAGTCGCACATATTCTAACAATATTTTTCTTGTTCATGGCTAAATTTATTCTTTCGAGAATTCTGCCGTAAATACAGCTAATATCAGTTTTTATTTATTTATTTATTAGTTTGGGGGTTTCAAATCCGTTATAGATTATGAATGGAATGGGAGAATTTTCTTTTTAAAAAATAGCAATATTCTTTTTTTATTTTCTAATTTAATATGTAATTTTTTTTTCTAAATTTCGAATCAAAATTCGTATTTTTTAAAATGGAATCTAATATTAAAAAAAAGATTATTTTTTGTGAGGCTAATTCAATTTCTTTTTTTTTCTATTGTTCACCCTTAAATGCTTCAAGTCCGATTTTAAAGCTTTACTGATCCGCAATTTTGAATTTAAGTTTCGTTATTTTTTTTTCTTCTTATTCTTTATTTAAACTTTATTTATTTCAAAATACTCATATCTCGAAGAATTTATTTTCATTTCTTTTTATGCATATGAAAGTGGAAAAAATTGATGCGGAAATGACTACTATGAATAGAATCTCACAAAAATTCCTCGAAAAAGGATGTAAAATAAGACTAAACAAAAATAAATCGAACACTTTTTTTTTTACTTTTTCTTTGAAGTTCCCAATGTCTGAGGAGTTTTCGTTCCACTGAGTCTGAATGAAAGGCAAATCTTTCATCCTCTCTTAGATTTGTTCATGTAAATCTTAGAGCTGTCCTTAAGAACGTAAAAGGATATATTTCAATGATTATTGTTCGAACGAACGGAATTTCATGAAAAACATTCGACATCCATATTTGAAGTTTTGCTATGTAGAATGAATTTATGTTTAAAGCCCCTTTTTTCCTATCGTTGCCTTACTCCTTTGGGATAGGATATATCTCCTTCTGATAAAAGCGTACATTTTTCATTACAACTACTTTGAGTAATCCTTCGCTCTTTCATTTGAAAGGAGGAAATTGGTGTAAGAAGTTTCACATTTCTGCTGTGTGCTTCTTTTTATTCTCAAGTGAGAAGTTGTCAACATTTCAATTTGAGTTTCATTCAAGTGCAGCGAAATCTGTAAGTGGATTGGAATTTTTCAGCTTCAGTTTAAAAATTGGCGCTTATAAACTCGGTCTTTTGATTAAGGTCTCTTTCAACGATTTTTATCAACGAAGCAGAGCTTTTATCATCGATTTTTATAAACTAAGGTTAGTACAGTTTTATTTCAGCTTAGTAAAAATTATTACTGAACAGTATTCATTTTATGCCCTTATATCACCAATTATTTTGTACTACATAGCTTTTCATTTAAAAAATGCGTACTAAGTAATCATTGCATTGCTTATTTTAAAATTATAGATTAAGACATGTTTTAGTTTATAGAAATAAAATAATGTGCATTCTTTACAGTATTTATAAATGGGCAGAGAGCTGAAAGACAAATTAAAATTTAGATGAATTTTTAAAACAAATTTATTAGAAAAAGAATTGCAATTCTAAATCTTTTAAATGGAAATATAAGAATACAAATCACAGTAGTAACGAGAATTTTTAGTTAGCCTCCGGATAATTATAATCAAGCAATATTCTAAATACACCGCCTCCAAAATTGAACACTTTCAAATTGGCAATGATAGCTGGTAATGTATTTGTAAATGATTCTTCTAGATTTAAATTTTAGTTTATTTTCAATGTATACTAATTAGTTGTATATTAGTTGAAATCGCAACTGGTTGCCTTAAATGAAGCTCTTGGTAAATAATTATAAAATTATATATATGTATATAATAGAATTTTTGATGATTCATAAAGTCCTTTAAATTCAAACCCGTCTCTCGCATAGGAAGTAACATGTACCTATAGTAAAGTAATCACACTGAACTTATTAACTATAGTGGCCCCTAGCAGTAAAAATAAACCAAAAATAAAAAATAACCCAAAACCTTCAAAGCATACGACTATGCTAGAATGACAACGTCTTCCACACGTAGTAGGCGGTGCATCTAGAAACTCCATGTTGAAATTATTTTTATTATTTAATTTCTGTTGATAGTGAAACATTATCTGAGCTAATCGGTTGACAAAGTCCAGCATTTTTTGGCTATGAAAAATCATTCAATTATTTGGCTTTTGGCCAAACGTATGATAGTCTCCAAAACAACTGATTTTCTTTCTGTGCTTGTGCGTGAGGAGGATCCTATTGATCCCTTGTATCAGCCGACGATATTATTCTGGATTTTATAAAGTATTAGAATACATGACTCAGACACAGATATTACTTTGGATGCTTTTATTATAGCAAGCTGTCGTTGAACAGCTGAGGACTGACGATGTGAACGATCATAACACGTGCGTAAACAACATGTATAATAATCCTAGAGCCTGCCATTTATGGGCCTGTGGACATTCGTACACTTCTTAACTATTTCCAAATGGGTTGATTGTTTTTTAATATGTTTCTTACAGCTCTCTTAATTATTTTCATGTATCGTAATATATCCGCTTTTGCGCGTGGAGATGATATTTCTATTCCTTCTGTTTTTTTATTCCAATTCTTATTTTAGTATTCTAGAGCCTCAATAAATTTATTGACAATACATATTATTCAATAGTTTCTTTCGTCAGTTAAAATATGTGAGCATATAATCTAAGTTCAAAATATGCACACAAACTCTATGAACCAATAAAATCTCCAAGTCCAAGCATCCTTGTTCACGCATTAGTTTATTTTTCACGTAATAAATTTATTTTTCATGATAATTATACACGAAATTCAGTTACTTGGAAATAATTTAGTACATGTAAAAATTAAAATCAAATTGCACTTATATAAACGGAGTTATATGATTTATCTACATTTACGAGTGATATCTTTGTTCATTGTCACGCATCCGATGATACATTCAAAATTTGACATCAATACATTGATTGCATTGTAAAATACCATAATCATAATTCTATTTTATCATAGAAATCTTACAGAAATATTTGCTTATCGATTTTAGAGTTTAAATTCGAAAATAAGGTTTTTGATAACAGGAGTTCGAAAAGGAGGCATGGTATTTCTAAAAATAAAAAGTCGCTGGGCTGTAGTCAAATTAAACTAACTTGTATTTTGAAATTGAAATAGTGTAATATTTTCCTACTAACCATTTTCTTCGACTAATCATATTTTCTCAAAGTAACATAATATTTGATTTCGGATATGTATATTTATTAGCTGATTCAAAACAGCGTTCATATCGAGAAATATATAACAATACTTCATTATTTTTAATGGCATGGTTTAGTAACGGTATGTATTCGATGAATTATCTTCATCTGTTACAGGAAAAGCAAATTTAAGATTACTGTTGTGATAAAAAGATTTTTTCTTCTGCATATTTTTCTTTTAAGTATATAATGCGATCAAAAAATTTATGAAAAATAAATTCTTTAAATGACAAAAAAGATAACACAGATTATTCAAAGTGTTATCTTCTTTTTGAGCAAATGATTACTAATACAAAAGAATTGGGAAACAAATAATTATTAAATAAAGAGTGAAAGTATGGGTTTCTATTTATTTTAAAATTCATTCTTTTAAGAAGAATAGGTATATGAAATGAACATTCAAACGTCCAGTCCGAAATAATGCAACATGTTAATGCTTTAAGCTTGATTTAACTATTTTTTTATCTTATTTTTGAAATTTACTTTTAGTTATATATTGATATAGTGACTACAAATAATATATTTAATATATTAATAGGGATATTAAACCATTGCTGCCGAAATATTTTAATTTTAAAATATACTTAAAAACATTTTAAAAATATATTATAATTACAGGAACAAACTGCATAGAAATAAATTTGAATGTTATGAATAGTTGTGAAAAGTTTATTTTTGGAATTTTAAAGTGATTTATTCTCGTGTTTGAAGGAAAATATTAAAAATTATCATTATTTGTAATTAAAATTTTCCAAAGCTCTCTCTTAATGTACATCTGTAACTCAAGAAATAACTATGAGCCGGTTTTGAAAACTCTAGATATAACAGTCTTCATTGTACAGCATTTTGAATGATATTTTCATCATATAAGTTCTATATACAGAATTTATATCATCCAATTGTCATTATTAAGTTAAAATAAATAAAAATGTGCTGACAGTCATATTTGTAAAAAAAAAATCAAAATTATAACTATCTATCTGAAAATCTTAATAATGAAATACTCACTTCTTATTTAATACCAACATGCTCTCATTATAAAAAAAATCAAGAATGCATTCAATGCTTGAAAAATTTTTAATTTTAAGGACTTGAAATCAGTGCTATTCAATGGCTGTTATATAGAAAATAATTTTAGGAAAAGTAAATATAAATACATTTAAATTTAAGATGAATTTCTTTAAAAAGTCCTTATTTACCAAATGCAATAGACAATTTATTGGGTTTTAAAAGCTTTTAAATGAATTATCCTTCTTTCTTAAATCTTTTATAAAACAGGATCAGAAACTATTTTTGATCTGCCACTTCTAGTTACAAAATTATTTGAAATTGTTATATCTTTAGAAGAACTAATATAAAATAAAATGCTTTGAAAATGTTTTTTACTCATTTTTTTTTTGAAAATTAATTCTAACATTTCGCATATGTAAACTCAATGATTTCTTTTTTTTTTAAATTTAACTCTTGATAAATCGTGAAACTTTCTAATGTAAATGAGGACAGAGTAGAAAAAGAAAGGAAAAAAAAAGGAAAAAAAACCCCTTTAAACTATATATTGATGTTGATCATCATTGCCGAGACACATGACAAAATCTAAATGATCGCTTGAATTCCTTCTTCTCAATTTTATGATTTGTTTACATTTCATCGAATCATTTTGAATTTCATTCTGGCTTAATTAACTAATAATATATGATTTACTTTGAAAAATATCATTTCCTTTGTTTAACAACCATGTATACTAAATGGCAGGGGATTATTTCCATATTTTCTCGCATTTACCTTCATTTATTTTGGTACAAAAATAATCAAATCTGTATAAAGCAATTAAGCTTAAAGCAGTATCAGAATGTTTGGGATGACATTTCTCCTCAACGCAGCATCTTTTCAATACCAAATGACTTTGAAACATCCACGAAACAACTAACTCTTCTTTTCAATCAACCCCCCCCCCTCCCCTCTGCCAGCCATGAAAGACTACCGGCTGATACTTTATTCACAGATTTTTCCTCTCCATTCAAGAAATCTGGAACGTTCGATACCGAGTGAAAAAGAGAGAGAGAGAGAGAAGACGAAGAAAAAAGTAAAGAACTCTGAGAAAATCTCGATATTTTAAGAGGCATTTAAGAACATCTGCCTAAGGTGTTTTGCGGCCGACAAAAGCGGGAAGACCAAGTCCTCCCCCTTAAGATCGAGCCTAATAACAAATGGCGTTGTCGATAGTTTCCCTGCCTTAAGAATAAGCATCGTGTCAACCTCTGTTGTGTTTGGGTTCTTTCGCTCTGTGCTCGGGAAATTTTTCTTTCTCTTTCCGATGATGGCCATTTCGATTTTATTTCTAGCAGAGAGACTGAGGAAATGGGAAGAGGGGAAGGAAGAGCCATTTTATCGCTCCCCCCGTTTTCGCTGAAGCGATTTCTAACGCCTGGGGCCTCCCAGAGTGGCGTTTGGATTTATTCATGTACAATGGGCGTTACAAACCGATATCGAATTTAACTTTAGCAAGAGGATAGATGGCCCGTTATGAATTTCGATTTCATGCTTTCGGGCATCAGGGTGAGAGATTATCGTAGCACAACCACTGTCCTGTGCTGCAGCAGAGCAAGGTGCTGTCAATTGTTTGCGCGATATTTTTTCTGTTCCTGTTACAGTTGTTTGTAAGTTCC